>CM017898.1:22667055-22738766 GCA_008369825.1 Triplophysa tibetana | reverse complement strand
AATCATGGTTTCAGTAGAAGTTTTTCGAGGGATCGTAATAGCTGTAATTTACTTATCTACTTTCACTCAAACAATCCAAACTTGTAATTGGTGTAATTAGATTACTGTACAAATTACTCTGTCCAAAAAGTATTTAGTTACTCATTACTAATTACTTTCTATATCCTACATCAACCTTGATTAGTAAAGCAATTCAAGGATAGACATGAAACGGCTTATTTAATTCATTCAAATAATAATATTATTAACTGACCAAAGTATTACAAATGTGAGAATTATACATTAAAGCACATATTTTAAAGTTAGACTTTGAATTTTGATTTTGATGTCAATACACTATTGCACACGAATGTATTGCACAAAGTATTTAGTTGAATTACATCAAAAGTAACTGTAATGAAATTACAGTAGAAATAAGAGTAATCCCTTCCTTTACTTTTTCAAGGGGAAAGTAATTAAAATACAGTAACTAATTACTTAGTAACTAGTTACACCCAACATTGGTCCTAAATATCAAATAAAGTTAGCACCACCAACAGGACACAGGTCACATTCAAAATATTATTTCTTTGTGTTTCACGAAAGCAAGCAAGTTATCCATGTGAGTTTGGACATACCGTCACATTTAACGAACATTAAGAACTGAGCAAGGATCTGAGCAAATCATAATGAGAATCACACTCACCATACATGCTTCTCTAGCTGCAGGGATTCCTGGGTCTTTCTCAAGAACAGTTTTATAGTCTTCTAGAGCCTCATCAAGTTTGTCTGTCTTTTCATAGAGTTCTGCTCTCCGCAGAATGGCACGAACATAATTTGAATTCAGTTCTATGGCTGTAAAAGTAGAGTCATAGATAGTCCTCAATCGCCCTGATTTAATTAACAGCTCCAACTCTCATAGCACAACATTTGAAATGTCAAATCTGTGAAAGTACATTATAACATGAATAATGTTTGAACAGAAAAAATATAACCCCACCTTTAGAACAGTCACTGATCGCTGCTTCTTTTTTATCCTGTCAATCAAAAAAAAAAAACTATGAAAATAAAAAGTATGCTTGCATGTATAATCACACACATGGATACTGGATGATCAAATCTGAGCACACAAGTTGTGTATCAAGACATTTCATTGTACTGGCTTCAAAAAAAAAAGGGCCAAAAATCCCATATTATTTTATTTTATTATGGAAGGTTTACAGTAATAAATCTATTGAACAGCAAGCCAATGACCCCTGGGAATGTAAAAAAAATATGTTTTTGTTTCTTTACCTTATAAGCAAAGCAAAGATAGATGAGTTATTACACAATTAGACATAAATTAGACAGGCGTCAGTGAGAGATTACCTGATGCAAGCGTGCAGCAGCTCGATTTGAGAAGAGTATGGATCTCTCTTTGCTGTAGTGCACAGGACACACCTTAGAGCGGCGCTGTATAGGACTCCTCAGCTTCTACATGTTCTGAAACATTGAAATATCATTAGCTTCAGATGAGGGGGCTCAATTCATGACTTAATTAACATTTTAATTACTTAAAATGTGGCATTTGTGCGATTTTTAATGCTACATAAATTAGTGACACTGCACTTACATAACCAAGTGTGAATGGACAGCAGGAAGGGATGATTGTCTTCAAAACTTTCTTACCTCCACTTTTAAACTGGGTGTTTCCCTTCTCTTTCAGCTCTAAGCTTTCCTTTCTTCTGCTCTGTGATTGGAACAAACATATTTTCAACAGAAATCAAAAATAAGAAGTGTGATGCCAATTGCATAAAACATGGTAGAAGGCAGACCTAATAAAAAAAGGGCAATCCTCACCTCCTTTTCTTCATCCGTCAGGTCTTTCTCCAGTTCCCGCAGGTACTCTTCATCAAACTCGGTCACCTTATCTGAACTTGCCGCTTCTTTAAATTCTGAATCCGAGTCACCGTCTCTCATCTCATCGTCGTCTGCAAATCTCTCAGATTTTTCCTGATCTTCGTTATTTTGCTCCTTAAGCCCTGAATCGCTATCTGACGAGTCAAGTGTGTTTTCAGCAGAGGTGGTACTCAAACATGATTGGTTAATGCTATATGTATTTCCCAGTCTATCTGAGTCTTTGTCTTTTTCTATTCCAGCATCTGACTCCAGTCTATCGCTCTGTGCCGTCTCAGTGCACTGTACATTAGTTTGTCCGGTCGTCAATGTATCTTCCTCAGGTAATGTGTCATCACAGTCATAGAAACGGTCTTCTTCCTGATCTGCAGTGCTTTCTATGGTCTCTGACACTTTTAAAGTGTTTGCCATAGTGGCTGAGAGCATCTCAGAGTCAGACTCCCTCTCCATCTGGAGCTGCCCTGTCAGATCAACCTGGACACCATTTGAGAGAAGTGACCACAAAACTCTTTGAAACTCAACAAAGCAAAACTGAATTTTAAGAATTATTACACATTTTACTTCAATAACATAGATGGCTGTCATGCTTGTTTAATTCCAGACTACCACTTAGGATAGTTTTACCAAATACAGCCATTACGTGTTATTACAAAATGATGTGTATGTTTATAAATGCCAGAGATGTAACATAAGATGTAATATTTTGCGAGACTTTAATGTCTCAACTGGTTTTGCTAACTCACTCTATTGTCATACACACTTAGGCTAAACCCCTTGAGCTAGTAACACAGTTAATGTAGGCTACTATTTAATTCTTTGTCTGTGTTTAATAAGGTGTTAATACCAATAAATATGGTTATTCAATTATTAAACTCCCGACAGCAATATCAGCCAACACATAACGTTATTACTATTAGCACTTATGACAATGTTGGTTTCATAACACGAGACCGAGACTACAAATGTGTAATATAAACCCCATAATTGCACCAATGATATTTACATGTATTATATATATATGTCATATTTTAAACAAAACATGTATTACTCAAAAAAAAAACACTCAGTACTTCTTTCTTACCTTCTAGAAAGGAGCAATAGCATTTCTTCCGGTTAATCGCACGTTGAATGACGTTTATGTTTATGGAACTCTGGGATATGTAGTTCGTTTGCTGGAGGACTCGCTTGAATTTCGTCATGGATGGACGTAAGAAATGCATTTTGTGCTCGTGTTAATATATATATGGTAAAAAAGAGGAGTTTAATAAACAGGTGTTTAGTATGTAATGTGTGTTTTATGGTTGTGCCATTTTTGGGGGGGGGGATTAATCACAACCTAATCAGTGGTGTAGTCTGGGCCAAACGCACGTATACGCCGTGTGCTTACTTTTTCCACAGCGCTGTTTGCCGGTAACGACTTCTAAAAATCTATAGTAGCGTACCGACTTGTTCGAGATACCCCTAGCTGCAGCCTGTAGCGTGGTGACGCCATGCATGTTGACGTCATGCATGCTCAGACCTCGGATCTTATGTCCGAGATCAGTGCATTCCTGTCAATCACGCGGCGTCGGTGCATATTAAAGATAGCCAAAACAATTTGATTTTAATGTTTTAAAAAAGTTTACAAAAAACTCTTTTCATGTCATTTCGTGCTGTAAAACGTTTACATCTGGGTTTGAGGTCGGGAATTCCCGAAATCCGAGTTGTCTTGAACAATTCGTTAATAGAGTAAGTGCGTCTTAGGCAAGGCAAGGCAAGTTTATTTATGTAGCACATTTCATACACAAGTGCAATTCAAAGTGCTTTACATAAAATGATTGACAGAGAGAAATAAGACGTATCCTTAAAATGCTAATTATTTAAGATCACAAATTGGATTTGGAGAAAGAATGAAGCAGCAATAAAATTGATAAAAAATGTGAGAAAAAGAGAAGAACAATAGAAAGTAATTAGAAATAGAAGTGCAGTTGATGTAAACCACCAGTACTCAGATTGTAAATCCACAGCTAAAATAATACTAATTATAAAAACGTTTTATAAAAAATTAAAAGCTCTTACTTTGTTTAATGGCTCTTTTTTAATCATGTTAAAAAGAAACCATGCCATTTCAAATGTGAACCCGTATCACAAACTAACGTTTTTTAATGACATCCTCTGTGACTATGACATAGACAGCACTGTTAAATAAATATGCTCAATCACTTAGTTACATTGAAATCGAATCCATCCCCGTGTTGTGTGAACATGTTCGCTTAGACAGAAGTAAACAAAAACACATGCAGTACGTCACGTTGCGCATGCGCACTTATACATGCATGACGTCGAAATGCATGACGTCACCGCGCTACAGTCTGCAGCGGGGACTACTTGACTTGTGAAAAAAAAAAAAAAAAAAAAAAACTACTTGACTTGTTAATATGTAATACCGCTTGTTCTAATGGCATTGATTTAATAAAGCATTTAAAAAAAAACTACTTGACTTGTTCTCCTGCTTAACGTCTCAAGGCTGCTTTTGTGGTTGCTTTCCCTTTAACTGTATCGCGTTCACAATTCGTTGATACAATTGGTGCATTTCTTAAGGAATACACAATATTTTTTGCGGCCCCGCCTCCAATAGCCACTGTCAGTGTTGGGATCGCGAGTTCGTCCTGTCAGATAATGAAACAGTACCGCTGAAGCCTTCAGGTAATATTGTTAAAATTGCTCACTTTTAGTCAAAGCTGGTTTGAATGCAGATCCATTAAAACATGTTGATCTAAATTTCATAATTTCAAGAAACATGGTTCCAAAAATTCTCAGAACAGTATTGATATTTCTATGGTCTAATGTCATGATAGTATACAAAGTATTTTTTCCTTTACCTGGTTTGTGAAAGCAGCGGCTGCTGGAGGTACCTGGGACTCGGTTTTGGCAGGTTTATCCAGTCTCTTTAAAGAACAATCCTGCCTTAAAACACAAGCACTGTAAGTTTTGTTTCTCCAAACATTTCACCACTTAGACTGAGGTGTATAAATCTAGAGAATTTTAGAAAACTGAGATGGAGAAGCTGATGCGACAGCAGGTTTTGTGGACTTCTCTTTGGAGAAGCTGTTGAGAAAAAATCAGAGTAGATAAACACTATACAATAATAACACAATTATAACAGGTTTAACATCAGTTCTAAATTCAGTAACCTACTTAGAAACATGCTTCCAAAAGTATGATAAAAACTTTTTTTTAATTAAACGTTTTTATTAAAAATAAAAAAATGCTTTTTCCTTTAGCCTACCTGTTCTTGGAGCAGTAGAAGATGCTGGAGGTACCTGGGACTGAGGTTGATCTCGGTGTCCCTGTAAACAGCTCTTCTGCCTAAAAAGACAAGCACTGTAAGTATTGTTCTTGCAATCATTAATCAAGAGAATGTTCAACTCACTGAGGTGAAAAGTTTCCCAGAAAGAGCCCTGAACCCTAAAAAAACAAGCACATTTAAGTTATTTCAAGTTTCAAGCATATAGATCGTTGTGTATAAATCAAGAGAATTTTTTAAACTTACTGAGGTGGAGAAGCTGGTTTGATTAAGGGATTTGTTGCCACCTCTTATCCTCCAATCGCTTTTCCTTGTGAGGGAGCTGTTGAGAACAAATCGGACTTGATAAACACCTGTTCATCTAATGATTGATCTCTTAAATACAGATCAATAAAAATGAAGAAACATGCTACCAAAAACAGTTTTAAAAATAAAAGAGCTTTGATATTTGTGGTCCGAGGTCATTATGTATAAATCATTTTCTCCTTTACATGTTCTTGGAACAGCAGCAGCTGCGGGAGGTGCATGGGACTGGGATTTGTCCCGTAGTCTCTTTGTAGAACTCTCCGGACTAAAAATACAAGCACTGTAAGTATTGTCTCTGCAAACATTTGTGCACTTAGATTCCTACGTATAAATCAAGAGAATTTGATAAATTCACTCAGATAGGGAAAGATCTCCAGGCAGGATGTTGACACCTAATAATACAATACCTTAGGTTATTTACATTTTTAGGCATTTAGATTCATGAGAATTTGAGAACTCACTCAGATGGACAACATTTACATTTTCGCATTTGGCAGACAATTTCATCTGCACTCATTTGTAATAAAAAAATATATAGATACAAAACAGCAATGCAGTTGTAATGATCACATTTTTTTATGAATGTTTTATTTACAAGGTTCGGGAGGAGCACGTGCAGTTAATTAACTCGGCTGGCTTTCGATAACAGACTATAAATAGTCAAGACACTGTGAGAATCTGGATTTCGTCCTGTCCTCTTTAAATATATCATCTGTGTCTAAAAGAACATTTGTCTATCATACGTATTCATTCAGATTAGTATAAGCTTCCTTCACCCTAATATGGGCCTTACTTTCCTGTTGTTTAAACCTAGTTGAGAGTCGTACTGACCTGAGTGACTATTGGTCTCGATCTCAAGGCTCCTAATGATGTGAATTGATGTGTTTTGATGCTTAGTACGTAGTTATAATCATATCTGATCGTTCTCAGGAGGAATGAGACTAAACATCAAGTCTTGTCTTTTTCCACCCTTGTGGTTTTTTATGACACCTCCTTTTAATCTTATAAATATTAGTCCTCATACAAATAAACATTGGACTCTGATTGAACTAGACTCTTGTGTCTGTGTCAAACTTTGTCTCCTGATCAGTAACTCTGTGTGTTCCGTCGACTACACTTTTCAACCATAGAATAATATTTTGTAGGGGACATTGAGAATTTTACATTCTAACAGTTGGGGGCTCGTCTATGAGGGGAGGAAGAGACTCTCTTCTCTCTTAGAACCAAGAGGCCAAAGCATACTGAGGAAAGCGCACCTGACGATCGGGCACAGACCTACAGGTAAAGGGTGAGTGTTTTTTTCTTCTATACAGTTTTTTTTCTGGCTTAGAGAAATAAAACGCTTACCCCCCTTACGGAAAAGTCACATGAGTTTCACATGTGAAATTTCATGTGTGGAAACATGTTAAAATCCCATGAGAACATGTTAAAATCCCTTGTGAAATGCACATGGGAAATGTGTGTTTTTGGAACAGTTTTTGTGTGAAAGCTGTGTGAAATCCGTGTGAAATCCATGTGAAACCCATGGGATCACATGTGAAACACATGCGCATTCATGTGTGAAACCCATAAGATCACATATGACACATGTGCATTCTCATGTGAAACCCATGGGGTTACATGTGATCACTCATATAAATTACCTTGTGAAACCCATTGGATCACATGTGGAACCCATGCATATTCCTATGTGAAACCAATGGGATCACATGTGATACACATATAAATAACCATGTGAAGCCCATGGGATCACGTGTGAAACACATGTAAAACCAATAAGATCATTTTACTCATGTAAAATTCCATTATTATTCCATTAACTTAAATTAAATATTGAAGATAAGCTCACATGTATACCCTATCTGTACAATTACATGAAACAAAAATTGTGCTCACAAATGAAATGCAAATGCATGTGTCTTCAAGTGGGTGCGTGTACAGTACAAAACAATGTTTCTTAAATAAAACATATCATCCACAAATTTACAGGTCTGCAAGCAGAATTAGTTTAGGTTGTTTTAGAGGAAGAAGTAATGTTTGTATTTATTCATTTATCATACCATAACCTTTGACACCAAGGGCAAGCCATATTGTTAAGCTGTTGGTAGAATGCAAAGTGGAGGCTCCATGCTGTGATGTAGAGTGGAAAGACATCTAAACATGACACACTAAACAGCACTGCAAAAGGTACAACATTGAGATTTTATTTGCAAACATCCTTAAAAACTACTGATCATAAAATGAGCAAAAATAACATCTGTGTACAGGTTTGTCTGTGTGTGTGTGTGTGTGTGTGCATGTAGAGGGCAAGAACTTTGTGTTAAGAACAAGAAAATCCAAGTACAAGTACTGTATAGAGTGTTTGTATGTGCATTGTGTGTTTGTGGATTAGTCTTCTGCATCTCCTCCAGTAGGCTCCCTGTTTTAGGATTCATAAACAAAATAAAAATTTAGATGTATACATATATATATGAAGAGTTTGTTTCCAAAACGCTATAAATCCATTTTCAAGAATCATGTTTTTTGATTGTGCATTCCAATCAATATCAATCACACTGCGGTTGGTTAGTTTTGATTTAAGCCATAATAGCTCAGAAAATACAACACAATAAAATAAATCTGGGAAAACCCATCACATGTTGCAATGTTACATATTACAGGTTTTGGTATCGTATGAAAGCTGGGTTCAAGCCCTATTCCTAATTTTATTCATACCTTGTATGTAACAAAAATGATGTTTATCAGAAGTTGGCTGAATGTTACAATTTGCAGGAATGGAATTTTTAGGGTTAATGATTATTGTGTTAACGCGGTCACTCTCTCCCACCCATCGGCTTTGAAAACATTGTGAAAAAATGTAAACATTGCGGAAGAGATTAATTAAACTTTCCAAATTCAGAAAATATAATTTTGATTCATAAAAGTAATAAAACTGCTAAGTGGCAGCAATCCTTAGGCTACCGGTCTGTAATAATCTCTGGGTGATCTCTGCCGGGAATGTCTTTTAACATCAGCTTGCTACTATAATTTGTTATTCTTTCGCAAGAAAAATTGCATTTTTCCAATTGAAGCCATTAACACTGATGATAGACCTGATGTTATATAGAATAATTTATTTAAAACCTAATTTTGACATAAAAAGACAATGGACATATTTTTTGATATTGCTGAAACGTCCCAGCTTGACATCCAACGTTTTTTTGTATATTGTACTATGCCAAGATGCTGATAATCATAAATATTTTATAAATTTGTCATGGCGTATGAAAATATAAGATCTTACACATATGTCATGACCAATTAAGAAAAGATTTTGAATTATTCGCATCTTGACATAATCAGTAGGTTATATGTTGGTTATAGTTTACAGTGTTTACCTTTCTGCTCGTCTCCGCAGGTCTTTTAATTTTTGTGCCATGCAGACTTTGATTTCAGATTCTCCAATGCCTTGAAAGACTTTTTTGACATGGTCTGTAAGAAATAAAATAACCTTTAAAAAAATGTTGGGCTTAGATGCTAAAAATCATGCTAAAATCCCTTTCAGCTTTCAATAAAATGAAGGTGCGTTCATAAATTATAAAGGCAAAGAAATTTTAACTAGGAAATCAACTAGTAATGTCATGTAAACATTCCAGCTTATTGACTTCCTCTGGCTACATCTAGAAGAAACCTAGAACAGTAAAAATACTGAAAATCAATGGATTTTTCCCCAATTCATGCAGCATTACTTTTTAATTAATATTCCGTGACTTAATCGGTGTGACAAAAAACATGTATTCACCTTAAAATTGAACATGTCAACAATCACTGAATATGAATTTAATATAGATGGTTTCAGCAGCAACAACACTGGCCCAAACGTAACTTCCGTTAGACTTCTTCAAATAATCAAAAATAAAAGTCCCTCTACAGAAGTTTACATCTAATAACATGCAACTGTCTGTTTCTAAAGACCTAAGTCTGATTTCATGGAGATCAGTTTGGTACACATCTTTGAACACTTATTTGAGAAGGAATATGCATATAGAAGGAAAACCATATGTTGCCTTAAGGCCAGTGGCAATGTGCGTGTGTCTGATGAAACCATCTATTCGCAGATCCAATTTTAAACTATCTCTAGACCTGCAGAGCAATTAAAGTGGGCTCACCTATTACAAGCCTAACTTTATGTCGGTCAAGGCTTGGTTTTTGTTCTCCAAAGAGGCCTTTTTTCCCTGTGACGGAGCATTTTGTCATCTCTTCTACCTTGAAGACAGAGTCCATCACAGATCTGGTGAGTTTTTTGTAGCTCTCACATCTTTGAGTGTAATCCAGAGCAACAGGATTCATTAACTCTGTAACTGACTTGTTCTGTAAAGATGAAAGAAGATATTACAATACATTTAAATATGTTCATCAGTTTCTTTAAAAATGTATTTCTGTTTTACAGATTAAGGCTTTTGGATTCTGAATGACACGGGGGTAGGTACTAGATGACAGCCTTTTCATTTTGGGTGAACAAAAACAGCATGGTATAAAGTTTATATCACCTTTTCTGACTATGTATATTATACCTGTATCCCTTCGGTCTGTTTAAGAAAATCTTCTTGGATGCTAGAAGTGGGCACTGGGTGGCTGGGGGCACACTGAGCTGCCTGAAAAGCATCTTTTACTGCTTTAGTGATTGTCTCTGCAAGTCCTACAATTAGATCAAAGGATGCACACTTAACTTAAAGAGATCAACTGACAGTAAAAAAATACCTATTACAGTAATACTGCAACATGGTTCCACTTTTTTTACCCTCTTGCAGTAGAAGGTTCAACCTTCGCAACCGCCTTATCTCCTTGTCCTTTTCTTTAAGTCTCTCCTCAAAGTCCTTAATTTCATTTGTGTAGTCTTTCTATTGGTTTAGAAAGAGGAAGTTTAGAGAATATACAATAGAAAAAATATGGTTAAATATGTGTCAGCAAATAATGATTAATAATAATTCTTTGTCATTCCAAAGTCTTTTGTTTCACAGATTTAATATATCTCTGTTTGTGTTCAGCAAAACAATAGAACTGAAATGACATGAGGATGAGTAATTAAACAGTTTATTTTTTCCTTTAAAATAATGAAGTATTATCAGGGCTAGAAAACTTGTTTTGTCCTGGATGTGACAATTCCAGAATATGGTTTTGTTAGCTGTTGCTTAGGAATCCAGTAAAAAAATCAAGTGTTGGTAAAAATGGTAAAACTAGTCAGAAAAAGATAGGCCTACTTTTAGCACATAGTTAAGCATAAACAAAGCAGGTTATGTCACCTTGGGTCGTTTTGGGGTCCGGTATGAATCATCCTGAAAAACAAGTTTATGGAGTGGTGAGTATTAATGATGATGAGTAAAGGATAATGTACAGGGAGCCGGTTGTTATCGCAGAAATAAGCTCTGACAGCATGATCAGGACCTGATGCGAATCTTGAGGATCTTGTATCATGCTGAAAGGGTTTATTTTGTGATAACAGTTGGCTGCTTGTACATTATCCCACTTATTACATTTCTTACATGATAAATTATTGAACATGTAAAAATTATTTGAAATATTTTATTAGCTCATTTTTAATGTAGACCTTTCCCTTTACTTTCGGTGTTAAGGTATGACACGGCCATCAAATGCCATGAACCCGTAATTTGGTTTAATTTGTAAAAATAATATCAGAGATAAAAGACATTTTATAATTAATTTTAAAAAATATGTATACAAACTCGGGTGTAAGAGCATACCTCAAACTCCTGGTTTTGAGGACTTTCACCCTTATCATCAGAGGAACCATCATCCTCATTGGAAAATGTAGCCTGACAAATCAGAAAGCATTTTGAAAATGCAGAACAATTGAGAAAAAAGGAGTAAAAACAAAGAAATTAAAAGAGACGACAAAATGGGAGAATACCTATTTAAGGGGAAAGAATATTCGATTTTCATTTAGGGGCGGCCATATAATAGTGTAACATACCTCTGGTTTTGATGCAGTCCACCTTTTGTGTGTCTCTATCCACTGACCTTCTGCCTTTCTTATTTTCCCAAGGCTCTCTGTATAAAGAAGTGATTGACACCTACTGCATTAAAATGTCTTCACATAATCGTGGGTAACACATTTTTATGTTGAACTTTATAAATATACATTATAGCAGTTTTAATTTAGCATCATAAAAGCATTTTGTAGTTGACAAAATAATTACAGTAAGTAATTATGCAAATATTAACCAACAAAGTTATTTAAAGTGATAAGGTTGTTGAACTTGTCATATTACTGGACAAAAGTTGCCATGATCATTTTCCTGTTAAACCCTATACCAGTATTGTTTATTACTTTAAAACTAACATAAAAGCATACAATAAAGTTGAAAAAACATCGTCAAAGACTTCACTGTCATATGTTTAATAGTTAATTTGTTTAGAAGTATGTCTTTTACATAGTAAAACGAAATTTCCTGTCAGAACAACTTTCTGTCATTTAAAACTCGGTAAAAACGACCAGTCCTGACTGGAGACTGAAACACAGTGGGCGCGCGCTTCTAACGTTACAATAAAGTAATGTAGGCTTATTTCCATTCAGCCTGGATTTATTTTGACTTCTCTATGGTACTTTATTACTATAGTATATTACGTCACCAATATAAAATTACAACTACAAAAAAGCAATTACATAACTTACCGTTTATACTGAGAACTTGGCCCGGAAAAGCTTTCCAACCGCCTTTAGGTCGCTTTGTTCCTATTGCACCGTGTTCCACCAGGCCGATCCTCTTAGGGTCACTTAACATTTTTTTGTCTCTAACATTTTTTTCTAATTCAACACTTACTTTATTTTCTTTAATCCATTTTATAAGCACATACATGGTTGCAGCTTTATCTTACGGTAGTCTCTGTCTGACTAGATTTACCTTAGCAACGAAAGGTGAAAAGAGCGCTAATTGCAACCAATCATAACAGATCAGAGTCAATCACATCATCCAATCAAATGTCAAGTTCTTCTTTGCTCGAGCGCAACCTGAAGGGAGGAGAAGAGTGAGGTGCGGGTGACGAGCGTACAGTTTTTACAAAATGGAGCCGTCAAGAAAGAGGAGGAAGTTACATTACAGAAGATATTTGTGCGACTACAACGAGCCTTTACCACGGACGACAAGATATCGCATGGCTAAAATTGGTAAATTAATTGTCTGGCGCATGAAATACATCTTCACCAAACAACGTTAGGACTCCACACGAGCTACCTTTAAACGTATTTAAAAGCACGCGTGCGAATGAACTTTAATCAACTATTAAGCGTAAATACTAAAGAATATCTCTAGTTTAGTGAGAGTGAAAACAATACTGTGGCCAGCTTAAAATACTTAAGATAGTCTGTCCTGGACAGCTAGCATAGAACCGAATGTCGATTTAGCCCTTTGCAGCTACGTCAACAGCGCCATGTTGCTGTCAACAAATGAAATTGAAAATAACGTTGCAGTTTTCCCGAGTTGCACGTAAATACTACCGAGTCGATATCAAAACGATGAAAAACTGTTGTCAATGTAATATATGATTTTACAAAGTTATTTGATTTGTACACTCTGTATTCGAATCATTATATGCGAAATGTATGAGTCAGCTTACGAAAAGTAACCTAAGACGTTTCTGTCTTGAAGGTATATCTGTCTGATCACTTATATATGTATAAACTGAAGGTAGCATGCCATAAATATTCATTAAGTCCACCGAAAATGTGCTTCTGACTTTAAGTTTTGCCATATTTTATTTGTAATTTTAAATACCTAGTTACTAAGTTTTAAATTACAAGACACCTAATATTATGCATTTCATTTTAGATCCCCTTGATGATGATGATGAGAGGTAAGCAAATATAGATGTAAAGTGAAGTCCTATTTATACATCTGTTGGAGATAATAAAACACAAGAAACAATATCTGTGCAGCTCTCATTCTGATTGGAGTGAAGATGACCAAGTTTCCAATAATAAAGAGGTAAGAATTCATTTGAACATGATAATTATTATCGTTACAGTAGTGTTTCCAACAGGATTTTGTGTAACTACGGCGCAAGTTTGCGTCACGAACTTCGAATTAGAATACTCGTTACGTCATCACGTGGGACTTGCTTTTATTATATGAACTGTTAAATAGACCATCATATTTTATACAGCTTAATGCCTAATAAAGGCATTTACATAAAGTCGTTTACATGTCGTTTTTATGCACGATTTGGGGATTCAGAAACAATGCAGCAAAATATTGCAAAATAGAGAATGCATCTTATAATGAAAAGTTTAAAAATATTTTTGGTTTTTGGTTATGGCAGAACAAATAAGAATATGGCGAGTAAGTAAGAAATGGGAAACACTACTGGTACAGTTTTTGTTACAATTACTGCATTACATTTATTATTGTATCCTTACAGAGGTCTATTGATGACTATCGAGACAAAGACATTGCTCCTTGCTCAAGTTTGGACTTTAATGTGTGTATAAAATTTCAGTTTGTTATACAGTAATAATTGTTTTTGTTTAGGGTGATCTGTCCGAGCTAAAACACAAGGCATGAGTTTTTCGTGTCTGACTCATATTATGGTTGTGATAAAGCACCACATTAAACTCTTGATATCTTTTGTCTCTCCTTTTTTGAAGGCGTCTCTTGATTACCACACATCCAGTGACAGTGATGCCACGGGTGCAACTGTGGACTCTGAGGTGTGTAAACCCTTCAAATTGTTGAGAAATATGGTTTCTTTTTTTTGTTTTTGATAAACTGTCTGGTTGTTAATAAAAAGTTATCTTTATAGACTGTTTAAGCAACAAAATGGGCACATTATAGACAACAGTGATGAGGAAGAGTGGAGGTTAAACTATTAACTTTATGAAGTAGGTTCCCCATATAATGGCTTAGATTAAGCTTAAACTAAACATTCTCCATCTTCTTTTTTGCAGCAGTCTCATGATGAACATGCAAACTGTGATGGTGTAGTAGGTGCAAGTATGGACTCTGAGAATGGGCATGATGTAGAAAACAGTGATGAGGAAGAGGGCAGCTTGAATGATGAACCTGAACAAGTAGGTTTACTCAGTGTTTTCACATACTAATACTAATACATACTAGGTATAAGTCACAAATGTTGAATATTCGGTTAGTTTATTTAATTATACAATTTGGAAAAGTGTGTGTTTGTGATCTTAAAAAAATCTCTCTGTTTTCTGGGCTGATGCATTCATTTAAATAATGCCAATAAAGACACCTCAATCAAGAGATTGTCATCATTTGGTTAAAGTTTGTTTAAGTGTTTAAGTCTAGCCTAAAATCTTAATGGCTTCAACAGGGCTTGACATTTACACTCGTCCGGGACAAGTGAATGTTTTGTATGGGCAAGTTAGAGGAAATTTAACTAGCCCGACTGGACAAGTAACTTACAGTTACTAAATAATACTAACAGTGCTACGAAAAATTGGTCTGTACTAAGAATAATAACAATAGGTGCATTAGACAAAGCTGCATGTTTTTTATGAATTGCGTTTGAATGTGACAATAATCAATGGGGCACCGTGTTACTGGTTGTAATCATATATGTGTTTGGAAGTCGATTGCTTTGTGTTACACTAACTGTGCAGTTTATTGTAAATACAGTTGCTGTAATGTTGTCTCGTGTGTCTAATATTTATTTTAATGCTTACATTGCATTTTCCTGCATTGTACAGGAAACATGATTGATCGCATGCAGTCTGATGGGCTATTATTTTTAGTCCAGCTTGTCATTGCGTCTTACATTCACGTTGCTTTATCATGTCCAGTGTCCAATTCATAATATACATTTATTCATTTTGCAGACGCTTTTATCCAAAAGCGACTTACAAGTAGTTTCTTACAGTGGCACATTACTGCAGAGCAATCAGGGGTAAGGTGCCTTGCTCAAGGGCACTTCAGTCATGACCTGCTGGCACTGAGATTTGAACCGGCACATTCTGACTACAAGCCCAACTCTCTAACTACTAGGTCACAGCTGACCCCCATAGTTGTAATTAATAATAAATATAGTTGTAATTAATCACCACATTAAACTCTTAATACCATCTATATCTCATTTTCTGCAGCAGGCTCTTTATGACCACACAACCAGTGAAAGTGATAGCACAGGTGTAAGTTTGGACATTGGGCACATTGTGGAGGACTGTGATGAGGCTGAGGTCAGTTTGGACGATGAACATGAACAAGTGGGTTGACTTATCGTTTATTTCATGTCCAACTCAAAAACATTTGAGATTAAGCATCACATTAAACAATTAATATAATTTCAACCATTTTTCCCTTTTAACAGCAGTCTCTTGATGACTATACAAACAGTGGCAGTGAAGGCTTGGGCTTTGAAGTGAGTATGCAGTTGAACTATGTTAAAGCTGAGAACTATTGTATTACTTTGTTTAGGTTTGGCTCAATCTTTATCAGCAAAACTAGTAGTAAACACAGGCTTAAAAAAGTGACTGTTAAGGGTTCTATCTAAAATAAACAGGCTAACAATTGAACAATAATAATACAATCTTTTTATGTCATTGCACTTATTTGGCTAATAATAGCTATTGTTGTCTCTTTATGAAGCACCACTCCAGCAGCCACACAGATGATTATGATGGTGGTGATGACACGACTTCTGATTCTGAACAAATGGTAGGACCACTTCTTCATTTTATAGTAGCATTTCAAATTATTGTATTTCATTGTTTATTCACTATTCCAGTTGAGTTTACGGTTAGATTTTTTAGAAAAAAATATTATACTATTTGCGTTTGGATTTCATTACAATATATGTACACATACAGTGCATTGTACCACCAGTGTATTGTACCACCACCCGAACTCCACCATAGACTGCAACGCAATCCACTTTCAAAGGGCTGAAAGTGAGTAAAGACGATGTTAAAATAGTCCATGTGACTCCAGTGATTTAGCATTAAATACTATAAAGCAACGAGGATTCTCTATGTTTGCAAACAAATACAAATAATGACTATATTCAACAATTTCAATATTCAAAAATGTGTGTTTAATATAGCTCCAAGATCTCAATGACAGTGCATCTGGGGTCTGCGTCGCACAAAACATTCACGTCAACACCCAGTGCATGCGTCAGGCGGTGCTGACCCCAGATTCACCGTCATTGAGATCTTGGTGATCTTGAAAGCATTTTCCAGGATTTGAAATAACATGAAAGTCAGTAAATTGTTGAATACATTCATTATTTTTATTTGTTTGTGCACAAAAATGATCCTCTTTGCTTTATATTATTTAATGCTAAATCACTGGAGTCACAAAAAGACTATTATACAATAAGTCTTTAAACACTTTCAGCACTTTGAAAGTTGGTTGCGTTGTAGTTTATGGTGGAGTCAGTAGAGTTTGTTTGACCTTAACAAACCTATTTTAATCTATTTTTTTAAAACTTTTTTTTTAAACTTATGTATGTATGTATGTTGCAGATGTTCCCTGATAATGCAGTGCTGTAACTAAAATGACCCATGCTTTTTCTAGGTTAATGATGACATGATGAGGTCCCCACTGTACCAAGGAGCACTGGTTACGCTTGGACAAACAATCCTTCTTCTAATGGCCTTTGCTGTAATTGTGGGATTAACACACGATGGTTTGCAAACACTTCTCCAAATTTTGAGTCTTATTCTACCACAAGATTCTCACTTGCCAGCCACCAAATATCTGTTTAAAAAACTTTTCAAAACGGGCAAATATGATTTTCATGTATATTGCCCTAAGTGCTGTTGTGTTTTGGAAAATAATGCATGTAAGAGGTGCCATCAAGACTTTGACAAAAATGAACTAATGAAAAATGGTAACTTCTTCTTTACCTTGCCCCTTATCGACCAACTTAAACATTCCCTAGAAACTTCAAATCTCGGAGAGTCTCTAAACTACAGAAAGACCAGACCAACAAACCCTGACACCATTTCGGACATTATGGATGGGAAATTGTACAAACAAATGTGCAAAGACTCAAATCTAAAAAAAGATTACTCCTTTAGTCTTACTTTTAACTCTGATGGTGTACCCATCTTCAAATCCTCCTCCTTTTCTATCTGGCCCTTGTTATGTCACATAAATGAGCTTCCACCAAACATAAGGAAAAAGACCATGTTTTTAACAGGACTATGGTTTGGTCCGAAAAAGCCTTCCATCTCCACATTTTTTAGACCTTTTATCAATGAGATGAAAACTCTCAGCTCAGTCGGTTTCGAGTGGTGTTCAAATGCTAAGATTGTGAAATCTTATGTGTATGCTATAATTTGTTCATGTGATAGTGTTGCTAGAGCCATGTTGCAAAATATCAAGCAATTCAATGGCAAATTTGGCTGCAACTGGTGTCTGCATCCAGGGGAAAGAGTTGAAAAAGGTAAAGGACATGTTCAAGTATATCCTTTTCACGAAGAAGTCACAGAACGCTCTCACACAGATATGATTAAATACCAAAGAAATGTAGGCACTGGTGAAAACTTTGGTGTGAAAGGACCCACACCTTTAAGTTCATTGCCTTTTTTTGACATTGTTTCTGGATTTATTGTTGACTCCATGCACTGCATTGATTTAGGTGTGATGAGACAGCTGTCTACCCTGTGGTTTGACAGTTCGTTCCACAAAGAGCCCTGGTATATTGGAACCAGAGCAAATGAAATAGATAGGAAAATTGAACAGTTTCAACCTCCATCCAACATCACAAGAATGCCAAGATCTATCTTAACCAGAGCCTATTGGAAAGCATCGGAATGGCGAGCTTTTCTCTTGTTTTATGCTCCCATTGTTTTAAAATCTGTTCTTCCTCGTAGATTTTTTGAGCACTTCCTCCTTTTGTGCCAAGCAGTTTATGCCCTGCAAACAACATGCATTACGCAGCTGGAGCTATTTTATGCATCTCAACACCTAAATGAGTTTGTGCTAAATTTTGAGACATTGTATGGTAGACCTCATATGACATACAACGTTCACATTCTTTTACATCTTAGTGACAGTGTCAGAAACTGGGGCCCCCTATGGTGTTATAGTGCATACAGTTTTGAAGGGTGCAATGGATTTCTGTTGAAACTGTACAATGGCACACAATCTGTACCTTTACAGATAGTAACATCTTTTCTCTTACTAAAAGAAGTAGAGAGCATGGGGAAGGTTCTGATGCAGAATGCTCATCCTAGAGTGCAGCAGCTGTTTGACACAGTGGTTGATGGCTTCAATGCAACTAAACATGTACGAAGAGTGAATGGCACTGTGTTTTTTGGTCATGGTTGCTCTAGAGCTCTTGATCTATATGAAAAGGATGCTGTTGAGCAGTTTCTTGAAAACCCTGTCAAAGATCAAGCAATATTTTACCACAAAGCTGTATATAACTCACAGATATTTCTTAGCATTAATTACAGAAGAAAACTTAAGAGAGATAACACTCTGGTCAGGAGATCTGATGGTAGTGTTTGTCAAATAGTTGGTTTTGCCAAAGTTGAGAGTCACACTGGCTGTGAACATGCATTATGTCTTGTGAGAAAGTGTGTGTCAAAACCAAGGTTGTTTCTTCAAGGCTACTTTGGTGAATCTCGGTGCCAGATTAAGCATGTGATGTCAATATCTTCTGAATTTGCTGAATTAACTGTTCTGGACCTAAGCCAACTGTCAGACAAATTTGTAGTATACAGACAAGAAAATAGTTGTTTAGTTTGTTTATTGCCAAACAGTTTAGAGCGAGATTAAATTCTTGAATAAAACACACACACACGTCATAAATAGCACAGATCTACACACACATAACATTCAGCAGGGGTCTACACAAACACACAAGTCAAATTAAGCGTGGGTCTGCACACAGATCTCCGCACACAGATCTCCACACACACACACGTTACATTCAGTGGAAGTCTACAGACACACACACACACACACACACGTCACAAATAGCGCAGATCTACACACACACACGCCACAAATAGTGCAGATCTACACACACACACGCGCATCACATTCAACATGGGTCAACACAAACACTCAAGTCACATATAGCACGGGTCAACACAAACACACAAGTCACATTCAGTCCAGGTCAACACAAACACACAAGTCACATTCAGTCCAGGTCAACACAAGTCACATTCAGTCCAGGTCAACACAAACACACAAGTCACATTCAGTCCAGGTCAACACAAACACTCAAGTCACATATAGCACGGGTCAACACAAACACTCAAGTCACATATAGCACGGGTCAACACAAACACTCAAGTCACATATAGCACGGGTCAACACAAACACTCAAGTCACATTCAGTCCAGGTCAACACAAACACTCAAGTCACATTCAGTCCAGGTCAACTCAAACACACAAGTCACATTCAGTCCAGGTCAACACAAACACACAAGTCACATTCAGTCCAGGTCAACACAAACACACAAGTCACATTCAGTCCAGGTCAACAAAAAAACACACAAGTCACATTCAGTCCAGGTCAACACAAACACACAAGTCACATTCAGTCCAGGTCAACACAAACACACAAGTCACATTCAGTCCAGGTCAACAAAAACACACAAGTCACATTCAGCCTGGGTTTTCTGCACACAGATCTACACACACACTCTTCAAATTTAGCACGGTGATACACACACATCTGCACTTTGTTTCGTGTGGATATGTTGCAGTTCTTAAATTTAAATAGTTTTAAGTGCACTACTTTGACAACTTAACTGTTTCTGGTCAGTATTTCATTTTTGGTCAGTAGCTTATTTATTAATGTAAATCATTTATAATGTTTTTGTATTGTATGAAATGTATTAGTAATACCAAATGTAAATGTTGCAATGTTGCAACAAGTGTGAACATGCTGATTTGAACACTGTATCTGGCCAATATTTTAATCAATAATTTAAATAAAGATTTAAAAAATAGTTACCGCATTTGTGCCTTTATACAGATTCGTTATGTATGTATGCATATGTTTTGTGTTTGACAATACAAAATTTGTTTCTGAGTGAAAGGTCAGTATTGTGATGTGATTTACACTTTGGAAAGAGTCTCATTTTACACATGTGCTCTACGTGTCATAACCTATGGTAACATCTTTTTCACATGTGCTGCAACATGTGGTGACATATTGCCCACGTGTAATCACATGTTGCCCGCTTGTGGTGTTAGGTTGTCCATATGAATTTCACATGTTGTTCACACATGGTCACATGTGGCCACACGTGATCACATGTAAAAAACATGTGACCACGTGTGAAAAATGTGTGAAACTCATGTGTCTTTTCTGTAAGGGCCTGATTCTTGTGGTTTAATATTTCGTGGGACGAAATAGGTTTTTTTCAATTCATGTTAGTGGGAATTCGCTTTCCCATTGTTGTGACAATGCGGCTGGCAACAGTAATTAGTAAAATAATTATTAACGTAAGAATATGAAAGGTTTTGCAGTACTGATCACACTGTAATTTTGGATCGTGGTGTTGGCTTCTCAGAGAAAGTGCTTTGTTAACAAAATTTATTAGAGTTTATTCTAAAAAAGAATAATTTATTACAGATTTCACTGTTACTGCATGACATATTGAAATATTGTTATCAGGAAAAGGACGGTGAATTTAATATCCACCTCTGATCACAATATAATACATGCAGTAGTGTTGAAACTTTTGGTCGATTGAACACGAGGGTTTATCTTTGTTTTGTCTGTACTGTCTTTATCACTAACTTGTTTGGAGTGTAAGATGGGGAATTCTGCTTCAAAGCCACTGCCGGGCGAAACGCCTGTCGCATGTATGCATAGAAATAATCAGGGATTTTATGCAAATCCATATGTTAGCAATCTCGCAGGATGGTCGGAGGGAATAAAACCGCAAATTGATATTCCCTACCCGAGGGAAGGTTCCTTTTCTGATGATTGTATGTTTTTGGCAAAGAGCCTGGTAAAAGAAGGGTGGGGAGACCCAATGTGGGATTATCCATACATGAATAAAGCTTATGCCGTATGGAAAGAGATGAGGAAGGTTTGGGACCAGGGTCCGGATAAACAAAAAATGGTTGCATATGCAGCAAGTCACAATCTGTGGCCATTAGAAAAACCACCGCCTTCTTACCAGGCTCCTAGCCAAGGTCAGACTGCACCCTCTGCGCCCACTCTGTCGGCTAAACCAATCATTAGGGGTAATACCGTTTCCGCAAAACTTAACATTACAGGTCAAGAACAAACAGTCGAGGTAAAACCGAAAAAATGCATTGTTAAACCTAACATAATTACAAACCCGAAAAATTCAATGGTTTGGGTGAGGGCTTGAAATACGCTAAATGTTAGACCATTACGAATGTCTGATATGGAGGCGATCTGTAAAAGTTTGGCTTCCCCACAGGAAGCGGGAAAGTATGTGTCAATTTTGCAAACGCACACAAAATATTCACATTTTACAGGAAGAGATTTCCGAGCGGTGTTGTTAAGAACACTAGAGAAAGATGTAACTGAAGAAATGCTGATTGAAAAATGTCCCGCATTATCTATTGACAATGATAAAATCACTTTTTACAGCGGTACGGCTGCAAACCCACATGAGTTGTTTTGGGAAACTTCTGCTAATGTTGAAATGTTTTTTACACAGATAAGAGTGTTTCTTGATAAATGTCTATGGAGTCAACAGGTCTTATCTCTTGCAGAAAGCACCACACAGGCAGCGAGAGAATCAGCTGCTCAACTTTTCGTGTGTTTTTAGAAAAGCATGGATTGAAGATTCTAAATTGCCATTAAATAATGACATAATGAATGCTATGTTTACAGGCTATCCGGAAAAGAGGAACACTGAACAAAGTTCTTTTTATTATTAAAATATCAAATTATTCACTCTGTGGGAATTTCCGGAACTGACATTGCTTGTACGGTCACACCTCCATTACAGGTTAAAGCCTCTGGTATTTAAACCATTTTTTCACAGATTCACAATTATTCCAGGAGCTCCACTAAATCTCTTAGGTCGTGATATGATGCACAAACTAGGCATGGATATTAAGTTTACTGATAACAAGGTTGTTTTTTCTTTTCTGTCTAGTCTACAGGCATCCGTCGATCCTTTGCCAACAGGTGGACAGCCAAGCGGTTCACAATCGCCTGTTTCCGGGTGCAGCATGCCTACACGGGTAGACTCCATGATTAACCCTTTGTTATGGTCTCAGTTCAAAGATGACACTGGTTCATTGATATGGAGCCGTACAGGGCAAAACTTAAAACAAACAAACCTGCCTACATTAAACAATACCCTTTATCTAAAGATAAGGAAGAAGGTATTACGCCTTTAATTGAAAATTTTGTCAAGCAGGGTGTCCTCGAACACACACACGCACCATGCAACACACCAATTAATCCTATAGTGAAAGCTGATGGGAAAACTTGGAGATTAACTCAAGATTTAAGAGCAGTAAATCATTTGATTATACTACTCGCAACAATTGTGCCTGATGTTTTGACTGTTATGAATTCAGTGCCACATTCGCACAAGTATTTCACTGTAATTGATTTGTGTGCAGCTTTTTTCTCTGTACCTGTACACCCAGATACTCAGCCTTTGTTAGTATTGACATTTAAAGGACAGCAATATTCGTGGAAAGGCCTTGCAAAGGGCTTCGTAGATTCACCCGCTGTCTTTTCTGCAGCAGTGCACAGAACTCTGGCCAAAATGACTGATCTGCCTTCATCAGTTTGTTTTCTTCAGTTTGCAGATGACATCCTCGTGTCGGGGGAGACGGAAGAGGACTGTAAACAAGCATCTGTAATTGTTTGCCATTTACTTGCTGAAACAATTTTCAAAGCTTCGAAAGAGAAACTGCAATGGGTCAAAACTAAGATGAACATTTCAATGCCTTGAAAGCAGCCATCACAACCGCACCAGCATTGGGCCTGCCAGACTACACCAAGCCTTTTCACTTGCATGTTGGGGAGACACTGGGTGCAGCTTTAGGGGTCCTATTGCAAGAGCATGGTTCAATATATAGGCCAGTTACATATCTGTCTAAGAAGTTAGATAACATAGTCACAGGTATGCCAGCATGTCTTCGTGCTGTGGCTGCAGATGCTCTGATTGTACAGGTGGCTGAGAAAACTGTGCTGTCACACCCTTTAACATTATATGCATCCCATCAATTTTAGGTGCAATTTTACACAACATGCAAACACAACACATGACAGCGCAACGACGCTCGGGTTACGAGGCTACTCTGCTGGCAACGAAAAATCTTAGCATTCAACCGACAGGAAACATTAATCCTGCTTTGCTGGGTATTTTGGGTATGGTAGACATGGCAGATTTTGATGTTGAACATGATTGCATCTTTGAACTGACCACCTCTTACTCTTCTAGGTTCGATCTGTTGGATACGCCCCTAGAGGGGGGAGAACACATTTATGTTGATGGGTCTTGTTCAAAGCCCTCTGACGGTGTCTACCTCTGTGGCTATGCTGTGATTTCCGATACAGTAGAGGTAAAAGAAGCTTTTGCTCTAGACTAAAATTCGGCTCAAGCAGCAGAGTTGATAGCATTAATACGGGCCTGTGAGCTGATGACAGGAAAGAGAGTAACAATTAACAACACAGACTGTAAGTATGCGTGGAGTTTTTCAAAAATAGCTCATGCAAATCGGATAGGACAGTTAACTGAAGCAGTTCAGCTTCCACTCGAAGTGGCCATCGTAAAGGTCAAGGGTCACGCTTCGGGGGGACGATGAACTGGCTGTAGGCAACAAAAGGGCCGTTGAAGCGGCAAAGGTAGCAGCCCAAGCTCAGATTAAATCACCATTTCATCCGAAAGATGAAACACAGATAGCAATGACAGTGCACATAACGAATGTACCTGACATTGATATCAAAATCCTGCAAAGTCAACCATTATTAGATGGGAGTATTAGAGATGAACAGGGTAGGATAGCACTACCAAAACTAGGATTAATTATCCTAATTAGACATTACCATGGGTTATCTCACACCAGTTGTGCAAAAGTAGTTCAAGCAATTAATCAATTGTATTGTATAGCCGATGTTCATAAAACAGCAAAACTTGTTTTGAATGCATGCTTAACGTGTGAACAGGTGAACCCGCACAAACCAGCTAAAGCACGATGCATTGACACATCCGGAGGCTCCTTTTCAACATCTACATATTGATTTTACGCACATGCCGCAGATAGGTAATCTGAAATATATTTTGGTAATTATTGATCGATTCTCAAAGTGTCCTGAAGGGCAAAAGAGGACGCCAAAACAGTGGTAAATATCTTAACGAAGGAGATATTAGACCAGTCACCATAGAATCGGACAACGCGACGGGCTCTTATCAAAACCGTTGTCTATTGATTGACATTTTAATATTCCTTATCATCCGCAAAGTCGTGGAAAGCAGTCATGCAGCAGTCGTGGAAAGAAGCAACCGAACACTGAAAACACGACTAACAAAAGCGGTACTTGAAACAGGAAGAAATTGGGTTGATTTGTTGCCCGCAGTCTTGGCAGAAATAAGAATGACTCCATCTTCCACGACAAAATTGTCGCCGTTTGAAATACTAATGGGTAGACCTTTCCCGACCCCGTGGGTCAAAGGCCGCGCAGTCATTTCTTTTTTTAGGTGATCTGGAAGTGATCCCGGAGGACTTAGTGACTTCCCTAGTCGAAAAGTTAAATTCTATATGTACTGATGTTTCTTTGTGCCTTGCTCTTCCCTCAGAGCAGCCTACTCATAACTTTGTTCCAGGACAAAAAGTCTTTGTGAGGAGTCTGAAGCCAACAAAGGTTGGAGAACCAAAGTACCACGGACCTGCGACTGTGATTGCCGTCACACGGACAGGAGTTCTGACGGACTACCAGCCACAGTGGATACACGCTTCCAGATTGAAGTTGTGTTCTTCAGGAGAGCAGGCAAGCTCCAATTTAACATAGAATCTCAACAGGGGATTCACCTTACTACACCTCAGGGTGGAGAAAGCACTGACTAAGCTGAGGAAAGAACCACCTTTCATGAGGTGGGGGCCACCCAAAGCAAGAAGGTAGAAGGCCCATTGAGCCAACAGTGCTGACTCCTTAGCTTCCCCTGATGTGCATTGAGGGCCAAATTTTATTCTAAAAAGACCAAGGAAAAATTGTTATCCTAAGTACAAATTTCCTATGGAATATTTAGATATCAATTCTTATACTGGGTGCACAATTACCGAAGCCCTTATTGTGCCCAGATCTTCTTAACTCAGTGAAGACGACAATAGAAGTTGCCCACATCCACAATGATAGAACCAATACCGGTGATAGAAGGACCAAGAAATGTTGATGAAAGTGACAATGAAGTGGAGAGAGATAATGAGTTTGGCGATTCGGTAATTGAGATTGGCACGGAAGATGATGAAGAGTAGATATAATTATGTTTATGTTTTTGTTTTTATTGAGGATGAATGATTTTGTTACATTTTCATTACTTACTAATCACGTTGATTGATCTTTTACCTCAAAGAACAGCTTGCAAACCAGAAAACCACACAAAAATACGCAATTACAAATATCCTTTTATTAAAGATTTGTATTAACCTTTTTTTCTGCTCTATATTTTGTTCTTTAAAGGGACACAGGACTGCTTGTAAGACTGTTGGTCTGAAAGTGGCCATTGTGAGAATCTGGATTTCGTCCTGTCCTCTTTAAATATATCATCTGTGTCTAAAAGAACATTTGTCTATCATAAGTATTCATTCAGATTAGTATAAGCTTCCTTCACCCTAATATGGGCCTTACTTTCCTGTTGTTTAAACCTAGTTGAGAGTCGTACTGACCTGAGTGACTATTGGTCTCGATCTCAAGGCTCCTAATGATGTGAATTGATGTGTTTTGATGCTTAGTACGTAGTTATAATCATATCTGATCGTTCTCAGGAGGAATGAGACTAAACATCAAGTCTTGTCTTTTTCCACCCTTGTGGTTTTTTATGACACCTCCTTTTAATCTTATAAATATTAGTCCTCATACAAATAAACATTGGACTCTGATTGAACTAGACTCTTGTGTCTGTGTCAAACTTTGTCTCCTGATCAGTAACTCTGTGTGTTCCGTCGACTACACTTTTCAACCATAGAATAATATTTTGTAGGGGACATTGAGAATTTTACATTCCAACAGACACTTCACCTCCATTCTCTTGGACGTTTCGCAACATCCCTCCTTTACACCACGAGCCCGCCAAACACGCAATGTTATAAAGTAATTGTATGTTCATAACATTGTGTTTTCAAACTTTGCAAAGATTTATCCCATTACAATGAAGCCAATTTGAGGAAATCATAAAAATTCTGAATTTCATTAAACATTGTAAATAAAAAGAATTTCAATGTTTTGTTGTGCTTGTTATAATGAAATTTGTTTCTGCAAAGATGCCAATACATTGGACTAGCCTGACTACTTCAGACTTCGTCCTTCCGCTCAATTTCATTTCGCTTCTGTAGCCTATGATTCGCCGTCTGATATAGCAAACAATCTCCCCGTTTATCTCCGGCTCCATACCAGCCGACCAACCAGCGAATAGATGGCGGGCTGAGAGCCGTGATGTAGACCCTAACAGCCGAATTGAACATTGAAGTTAGGGAAATCTAAAGCGACAACGGACATGGAGACACGGGATGCAATTCGCTCTGTTGTGGAGAATATTACTATGGGGTTCCATTAGTGCCAAAAATGTGTCAACTGTTTTGAGCTTTGTAGTATACAATTGTCTTTGTCTACGCTCATTGCCGTCTTGTTCGGGTAAATCAGTACGTCTTGACATTCATGCTGTCTGCTGATGTCGTCGTAATATGTCGTCCTTCCGTCTTTTCACAGTGTATCCTTTGTTCTGTAAGCTTTACTGTCGTTTTTTCCTGTCATCCTTGCTGTCGTCTTTGCTGTCGTCCGTTATGTCGTCTTTGCTGTCGTCTTGATCTCTAGTCCGTTATGTCGTCTTTGCTGTCGTCCGTTATGTCGTCAGCGCTGTTACATAGTATGTTAATGATAAGTTAACTTAAAGAGTGATATTTTGGGAATATAATTTTTTTACTAAGTATATTTTAGTTGTAATATAGTTGGTGTAAAGTACAATTTAAAGTGTATTTAGTGCACTTTTGTGTGCTTAAGTGGAACAACTTCAAGTATATTAAAATTGTACTAAGTTAATGTTTACAAGCTTATAGCTGGATTGTGGTAATAAAATTATACACTAAATAATTTTTATCCTCTTAAATAAAAGTGTTCTAATACAAAAATCAGTTAAAACAGACTCAATTGGAAATAGTTATAAATATATTTAATATACGTTTAATTGACCGCATGAAGCATTCATAATGGTATACACCAGAACAATACTTGACAACGAAATAAATACATAAAAACAAAAAATCTGGCTTTTGTGGAAAACATTTATTGTATTATTGCACATGCATGACATATAGCTTCATTGCCTGCTTTATTCTCTGTTAGTCACTTATAAAAGCGTCTGCTAAATGACTAAATGTGTCCAACTCAGCCCTGGAGGGTCACAGTCCTGCAGAGTGAAGCTGTAACCCGAATCTAACTCACCTTATTCTGCGTTCCAGACAATTCAGAAGTAACGTTTGAATTTAGTATTATAAAAAAAAGTTTTCATTATTTCTGTATATTTGACTTATGTCCAACAGTAACTGTATGTTGTTGAGATTCATCTTTTTATATTGAGGACGATCATACACAAATATTACAATCGAAAGAAGCATTCAGTGATGTTCAAGAAGTCAACACCATTCATTTAAAGTCAGGTGGGTGTAAACCTCTGAAAATATTTTTTGATGTACATATTATTTATAAATCTTATTTTTCATGTAGTAATGTATTTCTTTTATTATTCTTTGGTGTGAACTTTGCGTTAACATTTCTTTTGACAAGCTGTTGTCACACAAGGCTGTGTTGTAAACAGTTAACAGTCAAAGATCAGGTGTAGAAAAGGCTGAAGATTGCAGAGCTTATTCCATACTTCATCAGTTATCTCTAAAATAAAGAGAGGACTCATTGCTGGGCCTTTTTCACCCTCATTCATGTTCGTTTTTTTTTGTAAACGTCAGGGAATCTGAAGTGGCTGACTCCCTCCACTGTCATGGAGTTGGTGGTGGTGTGTCCCCTGAAGACCACCACTGCGGTCTCGTCTTCAGTCATCTTCTCTTTGAGGATGAGATGATTCTCCTTGCACCGGTGTGTCAGGGTATTTGTAGCACCCTCACCGTCTGATGAGGGGAAATAAACTGTTACAAAAAAACCACAGGAGTCAGAGCGGCTGTGTCTTCTGATGCTGTGTATTGACTTGAGCAGCGCGCCCCTCCCCCTCATAGGTGAACGCTCACAGAGAAAGTCAAATGTAATCAAAACAGATCAACTGATCGAAGACATTTCGTGATTAACATAAAATATGTAATATTACACACTAATGTAAGGTCCAAATAAAATACATACAAAATAATATTAACTTAAATATAAACTCGTTTGCATTGTTTATTATAACCTCCACATATTCACCGCTTACAGTTTCAGTGATCTGATCAGTTCACTCATTTTTCTGATGTCAAGACAATTCAGGTTTCAGATGTCTTTCCCAACCTGTCAGGCTCAGTTCATCCTGACGGCAGTCTGAAATAGGCACACAAGAGGTTCGGTTAAAAGGTGTACATGTACATTTATTTAAAATTGTCAATTTCTTTTACTTAATATACAGTTTATTGTGTATTGGTGAAAACACAACTCAGCAGATATATTTATCTTAACTATACTTGAGTAGAATATCATATTATGCATTAAGAGTTTTCATTAAAACTTCTCACCATGGGTTGTAAGTCGTCCTTAAGAAAGTTTCTTGAGTTCCTGAGAAAAGACTAAAGAGTTACTAATATTGAAAGCTTTGGAGTAAGGCAAATACTGTATAAATATACTGTATGCCTACCGATATGAAACTTACTGGGTGAATTGCTAACTTAGCACAACAACACTTTTTAAATACTTGTGACAAACATTCAATGCAAACATATATATATATACGCGCGCGCACGCGCGCACGCACGCACGCACGCACACACACACACACACACACACATACTGAACAACACAGTCGGTCAAATGGATTAAACTCTTGATAAAATAGCGCTATTTTGTTAAATATCAAACGTTTGCGTAAATAGAATAGAAACGTTGAAATATTAAAACAATGCTTGATTACCTAGTGTACAAAAAAGTTAGTTTTTCACTTAGCAAGCTATACAACGTTACCGACAACCCCTGTTACAAAAGACAGACAAATATCGTGAATTGTATATCATATTTCTTATATTAAACAATATTAACACACTTAGCACTGATTGCAAAGCAAAAGCAATTCAATGTTTGAAAGATCGTGGTGCTGACCTCGTGCGTGCGTCTTCTTCTTCTTCTTAAGGGTTTATTTGGCGGTTGGCAAACCATCTTAAGGTGCACTACCGCCACCGACTGGACTGGAGTGTAGAACACGGATTACATGGATAACTTAAAAAAAAATACTTTATTATATTGTCATATATATTATCACCTGTTTTTCCTAAAATTCCTGATAAAGAAATATCATGGTGTTTAACCTTTTTAATGACTGGAAAAATGTTATTCTATTATCATTGTATTGTTCACAATGAAATAGAACATGTTCAACTGTTTCTTTATGGTTACAAAAGGTCCATTCCCCCATTGGGTTGCTCATCATCTGCAGTGTGTTTAAGCCCAGTATGACCTATTCTAAGTCGTGTTATAATGTTTCCTTCCATTCTTTTCCTATGCTCTTAGCACCAACACCAACATGGTTTTGTATTTTATACAGGTGTCTCCCTGTTTCACTTTCATTCCGCTCTACCTGCCATACACTTAAAAGTGTTTTTGCTTCAGTTTTCAAAGGAATTTGTAGTTCTACTTGCTTTATTCTTAACGTTTGTTTGGGCAGAATATCAGCTTTCTCGTTTCCTTCTATCCCTACATAAGCAGGGACCCAAACGAAACTTACACATATACCGTTCATTTTTAAATCATACGTCTTATTAAATATATCGTTGATAATTTCCATTCTAATTGATGACCTGCCAGATCTAGTACTTTACAGGGCTGAATAGCTATAAGATGCAAAGACACTGTTGTTTATTCTTCTCTCTTCTATCTACTGTATGGCTAATAATATTGCCAATAGTTCAGTTGTGTAAACTGACACATGATAAGTCACTCTTTTCTTAATATAAAGACATTAATTGGAACATATAGTGCTGCACCAGCAATTCCTGTTCCAGGATCTTTTGACCCATCTGTGTATATAAATACAGAATCCGGGAATTGTTTCTCAAGGTAATTTTGTACTATGAGACTTGCTGGAAATTCATTAGGGTTTCCTTTTAATTCCTGCTGTGTTCTAAAGTCAACTATTGGTAAGGGGAACCACCAGTGGGGAATGAATGAAATTGGGACTGTATTGCTGTAACTCAGTTGCTGTAGTCCTATAATCCTTGCCCTCACATCTCCTATCCACCCAAAGCTCATCACATTTGTCTTACTCTGTTCCCAACAGTCTTTTAATACACTTTTAACAGGATGTGTTTCAACATGTCGCTGTATATTAAACCAGTATGCCATCAATAATTTAATTCTTCTAATTCTTAAAGGCATTTCACCCATTTCCACCTGCATTGAAGATATGGGCGATGTTTTAAAAGACCCACTACATATTCTCAAAGCCTGTGCTTGTAATATGTCTATCTCCTTAAGATTTGATACTGCTGCAGGCGTATATGCTATACATCCATAATCGAGAACTGATCTCATTACTGCCCAGTATATGTTATGCAAAGACGCTCTATCTGCTCCCCATTCTTGTCCTGTCAGACACCGGAGTATGTTAATAACCTTTTTACATTTGCCCTTGATTTTATCCAGATGAGCTTTCCATGTCAATTTTTCATCAAACCAAACCCCTAGGAATCTCAAAACTTTAACTTGTGCCAAAGGTTGCCCATACAATTTTAAGGTAATTGAGGTATTTTTATGTCTCCTAGAAAAACAAACAGCCTGTGTATTATCTAATTCTAGTCCCCATTTACCAGCCCATTTTTCAACCTCATTTATTGCCACTTGCATTTGCATTTTCTAATTGACATAAGATAAATAACGACCTCTCCTCCATATAGCCCCATCATCTGCGTACAAAGATTTCTTTACATTTTGATTAACCTGAGAAAAAATGTCATTGATCATAATATTAAACAGTAGTGCACACACTGCCCTGTGGGGTTCCATTCTCCACTGTATATACTTTAGAATATTCATCACCTACTTTTACATGTTTCTTCCTATTAAATAAAAAATCCATAACCCAATTAAACATTCTACAATCAATTCTAAAAAACCATAATTTAATCAGCAATCCTTCTTTCCAGAGCATATCATACACCTTTTCCACATCAACGAAGACCGCTATCACCATTTCTTAGTTAATCTGTGCTTTCCTTATATCAGATTCAAGGCATATTACGGAGTCCATTGTATTACGACCTTTACGAAACCCACTTTGATTTGGAGACAGTAGTGCTTTACTCTCTAAAAAATATGTTAATCTTTCTGTTATTATTCGTTCCATAATTTTACATAAGTGAGAAGTCAAAGCAATAGGCCTGTAACTGGACGGGTCTGAGGGATCCTTTCCTGGTTTAATAATAGGTACAATTATTGCATTCTTCCACTCTGATGGCACTTGTCTAATTTCCCAAATGAGTTTAAAAAGTTTTAACAATATTCTCAATGTATTATCTGTCATGTTCGCCAAAATTTTATAACATACAGTATCTTTTCCAGGCGTCGTTTGTCTAGCGTTTGTAACTGCTTTCTTCAGCTCAAACATAATTAGAGTACTGACAGCATGTCTAATGGATTTCCTGACATCTCGTTTTTCTCTAAAATAAAAGGGTGCCTTGCTAAAGTTTTATTCCTACATTGTCTGGCCTCTGACCTGAACTGCACATACAGTGTTATCATACATTAAAAATACAATATGTTAAAAAGGGCTTTCAACACATAAACATTTTATGTAAGCACTTTCTGAAAAAAGTGAATTCTAAGCATGAATATGTAATCTAAACCTACATATTACACTCTGAAATTAAATAGAAATTAATGTACAATGCTAATTTCAAGCAAGCCATTAAAATATACCTTTAACATATTTGACAATAAAGTTAAAAAATGTCTACAGAAAAAGTATATTTTATTCAGAAAAGGATGTTGTTAATATATATTTAATATATTTAAAGATGGTATAATTTTTTTAATCTTTTAAGAATGGAAGTATGTTTGAAATACAAAAAAATATATTTATTTTTCACCAGGGAATGCAAGATAGTCTTTTCAAAGTGTACCAAAAGTATACTTGCAATAGTTCCACTTTAACACTATTAAATACGTTTAATATGTCTTAAGATGGACTTCCGCACTATTTCTGAATATTTAAAGTAAGTTCACAATTAGTTGTTCCAATTTAGCAGACTTTAAGTATAACAAATTACTATACTACAAATACAATCACACTGTACTTTATTAGGTGCACAAAAATGAAATGCATGAACAGTACACTTAGCATGAAATAAAAGTATTTTAAAAACATGTAGGTATATTTATTTTAACTGGGGTAGTAACAGCTCAATTAGAGGGTCAGCTTTGGGTAGATAGGAGATGTGAGGGCCTAAGGAAATTCCAGCAATTCTCATACTAAAAAATTACCTTGAGAAACAATTCCCGGATTCTGTATTTATATATACAGATGGGCCAAAAGATCCTGGTACAGGAATTGCTGGTGCAGCACTATATGTTCCAATTAATGTCTTTATATTAAGAAAAGAGTGACTAATCATGTGTCAGTTTACACAATTGAACTATTGGCAATATTATTAGCCATACAGTGGATAGAAGAGAGAAGGATAAACAGCAGTGTCTTTTCATCTTATAGCTATTCAGCCCTGTAAAGTACTAGATCTGGCAGGTCATCAATTAGAATGGATATTATCAACAATATATTTAATAAGACGTATGATTTAAAAATGAACGGTATATGTGTAAGTTTCGTTTGGGTCCCTGCTTATGTAGGGATAGAAGGAAACGAGAAAGATTCTGGCCAAACAAACGTTAAGAATAAAGCAAGTCGAATTACAAATTCCTTTGAAATCTGAAGCAATAACACTTATTAAAAAGTATGCACAATCGGTATGGCAGGTAGAGTGGAATGAAAGTGAAACAGGGAGACACCTGTATAAAATACAAAACCATGTTGGTGTTGGTGCTAAGAAAATAGGAAAAGAATGGAAGGAAACATTATAACACGACTTAGAATAGGTCATACTGGGCTTAATAACACACTGCAGATGATGAGCAACCCAATGGGGAATGGACCTTTTGTAACCATTATATTGTGAACAATACAATGATAATAGAATGAAAATGTTCCAGTCATTAAAAAGGTTAAACACCATGATATTTCTTTATCAGGAATTTTAGGAAAAACAGGTGATAATATATATATGACAATATAATAAAGTTTGTAAAAGAAACAGTGTTAAGGAAAATAATTTATTATTATTATTTGTAGTAGCAGTATTTTTTTTATCCATCTAATCCGTGTTCTACACTCCAGTCCAGTCGGTGGCGGTAGTGCACCTTAAGATGGTTTGCCAACCGCCAAATAAACCCTTAAGAAGAAGAAGAAGACGCACGCACGAGGTCAGCACCACGATCTTTCAAACATTGAATTGCTTTTGCTTTCCAATCAGTGCTAAGGTGTGTTAATATTGTTTAATATAAGAAATACGATATACAATTCACGATATTTGTCTGTCTTTTGTGACAGGGGTTGTCGGTAACGTTGTAGCTTGCTAAGTGAAAAACTAGCTTGAAACGTTAACGCATTTTTTTTGTTTAACCGCAAACGTTTGATATTTATCAAAATAGCGCTAATTTAAGAGTTTAATCCATTTGACCGATTGTTTTGTTCAGCATATACATGTGTGTGCCCGCGCGCGCGTGTGTGAGTGTGTGTGTTTGCATTGAATGTTTGTCACAAGTATTTAAAAAGTGTTGTTGTGCTAAGTTAGCAAGTCAGCCAGTAAGTTTTGTATCGCTAGTCATACGTAAACTGATAAACTGATTGAGGTACATTGATCATTTATTGACTGATTATATGTTAGTAATTGTGTTCTGTGTACAAGCTTTGACTTACTCCATAATCATCAGCTTATTCTACACATGATCTTTGACTGTTAACTGTTTACAACAAAGCCTTGTGTGACAACAGCTCCACCCAAACCGCAAAGCTCTGCAGAGGGTGCTACAAACATGCCATCACATTGTTGAAGCTGAGCTTCTCTCCCTCCAGGGCATCTACAGAAGGATGGGTGTGAGGAACGCTCAGAGGGTCTTCAGTGACTCCAGTCACCTTAGTGATGAACTCTTCTTTCTGCTACCATTAGACAGACCTCAGCATATACTCACAACTCGGCTGAACAAAAATAGTTATAGTTTAAAAATGTAATATCATATATTCAAATCAAGTCAAAAGTTTACTTCACCTTTGCAGAACCTGGAAAACGCAGAACATTTGGGAAAAATAAGAGGTATTTTGAAAGTGAAGATTTATTTTTAACTCTTTCCTGCCCTTAACAACTTATATTGCAAAAGAAATGTTAACGCAAAGTTCACACCAAAGAATAATAAAAGAAATACATTACTACATGAAAAATAAGATTTATAAATAATATGTACATCAAAAAATATTTTCAGAGGTTTACACCCACCTGACTTTAAATGAATGGTGTTGACTTCTTGAACATCACTGAATGTTTCTTTCGATTGTAATATTTGTGTATGATCATCCTCAATGTAAAAAGATGAATCTCAACAACATACAGTTACTGTTGGACATAAGTCAAATATACAGAAATAATGAAAACTTTTTTTATAATACTAAATTCAAACGTTACTTCTGAATTGTCTGGAACGCAGAATAAGGTGAGTTAGATTCGGGTTACAGCTTCACTCTGCAGGACTGTGACCCTCCAGGGCTGAGTTGGACACATTTAGTCATTTAGCAGACGCTTTTATAAGTGACTAACAGAGAATAAAGCAGGCAATGAAGCTATATGTCATGCATGTGCAATAATACAATAAATGTTTTCAACAAAAGCCAGATTTTTTCTTTTTATGTATTTATTTCGTTGTCAAGTATTATTCTGGTGTATACCATTATGAATGCTTCATGCGGTCAATTAAACGTATATTAAATATATTTATAACTATTTCCAATTGAGTCTGTTTTAACTGATTTTTGTATTAGAACACTTTTATTTAAGAGGATAAAAATTATTTAGTGTATAATTTTATTACCACAATCCAGCTATAAGCTTGTAAACATTAACTTAGTACAATTTTAATATACTTGAAGATGTTCCACTTTAGCACACAAAAGTGCACTAAATACACTTTAAATTGTACTTAACTACAATACTTAACTTAACTACAATTACAACTAAAATATACTTAGTCAAAAAATTATATTCCCAAAATATCACTCTTTTAGTTAACTTATCATTAACATACTATGTAACAGCGCTGACGACAGCAAAGACGACATAACGGACGAGAGATCAAGACGACAGCAAAGACGACATAACGGACGAGAGATCAAGACGACAGCAAAGACGACATAACGGACGAGAGATCAAGACGACAGCAAAGACGACATAACGGACGAGAGATCAAGACGACAGCAAGGACGACATAACGGACGACAGCAAGGATGACAGGAAAAAACGACAGTAAAGCTTACAGAACAAAGGATACACTGTGAAAAGACGGAAGGACGACATATTACGACGACATCAGCAGACAGCATGAATGTCAAGACGTACTGATTTACCCGAACAAGACGGCAATGAGCGTAGACAAAGACAATTCTATAGTACAAAGCTCAAAACAGTTGACACATTTTTGGCACTAATGGAACCCCATATATTACCGGCATTTGCCAACTGAAGCCCGAACGAGAAGAGTGTTTGGTTCACATTTTGAATGGAGGTGATGTTGTGGGCCTACTCCCGACAGGTTTTGGGAAAAGTTTGAAGTCTAAAACTGTGTCACTACCCTTGCGGGATTCACCACGGAAAGGTTGTAATAATGGTTTGTAATTTGCCCCGTCGCGTCGTCTTTCCCGGACATCCTTATTTGGTGTCTTTCGTCTATGCGTCATTTCGTCACATTCGTACACAGAACGAAGAGGATCCGGCTGCTAAGCCAGTGCGTGAATGCTGCGAGTGAGAAGCGATTTGTAGCGTGTACTCAAACTGTTGGGTTAGATTTCATACAACATTTAGTATTATTTATTATTAAAAGACATCGCTTAATTTCTTCTGAACTGGTAAGAAATTTCGATAGATAACACAAATCCGTTTCATCGGTTGTTCTTTCTCTCTTTGTTATGTTCATTCTGATTAATGTGATTTAAAGCGGCCATACAATGATGTGTCAAGCATTCTGACTTCTTTACAATGTTAAACGTGCTGTCTTCTCATGCTTAAAATGGTCAACTTGTCAAAAAACGACAAGGCGTTGGGCGTATGCTCGATACACTCACCAAGCAATCGCACAGGTTTCGGAAAGTTTTTTTCGAACATAAAAACTGTTTTGTAAAGGCTTTTCTTAGTCCCCTATTGGACAATGCTCCCGGAAAAGCACGTGGCACGCCCAGAGCAGGAGAAGGAGAATGCGCAGACGTCCCTTTCACTTGTGTGGAGGAGAGAGAGAGCATAGGCTTTAAATAATTTTGAATAATATTAGCCATAATGTGAAGCCTCTGCACACAATCGCAATCTTCTTCTTCTAGTATTTGGTGGCGGATGTCATACCAGCGTCTGGGACTTTTAGCGCCACATGCAGAAAGGTAGTGTTGAGGCTGTACAGTAACGCTAATATTATTAAAAATTACATTCACATTTTCGAAAATATCGAGAGAGTCACTTCACAAAATGTCATCAGGAGCCGCTTTTTGGAATTATGTGCTTTAGGAACTCTTAGACAGATGGACCCCTGATACTCCCATTATATGAAGGAGAGAGGGCTACGGATTTACCAAACAATCTTCTTTATGGTCCTACTCAAGAAAAAATTTCACCTACATCTTGGATGGCCTGAGGGTGAGTAAATAAATGGCAAATTGGAGTTTTTGGCTGAACTATCCCTTTAAGCTCTTCCAGACTCTGAAGCAAAGCAAAGAGTTTGGTATTACCAGGCTAACATTGGACAATGATTTATAAAAAGGTCAGCACATATTTTAAACAGTTTAATCAAAATACTTTGATTAAATACCCAGTGCTAAATCCCATTGATAGTGACCATGAGGGGTCTCATGTTTAAAACTCAAATGCCTGATTATTTCAAGCGGTTACTAATGACATATTAATATTTTCATGTAATGTTACATGGGTGTATGTCATTATTTCATGTGTTAGCGAATGCACACCTAGGAAACTCAAGAGTGAGATATTGATTCATGAAAAAAGTAACAAAAAAACATATCATATCATTCTGTGGGTATCTTCCCCTCATATGTGTTCTGTTTGGTCAAACTGAATGTAGAGGCGCGCGGGTCCGATGAAACGATCTACACATTGTCTACATTAATTCCTTCAAATTTCCTTTACCTTTAATTTGGGGTTAGTTTAGAGGGGAATAAAAAAACAACCAGTTTGGAACTGTATAGTATGACTAAATGTAATTTGTTTGAAAACCGCATGTATCTTACAAAGAACAGAATTTTTGCTGTTGACTTCATCATAAGGCCACCTTACATAACTTTAGTTGCAGGGTAACTGATTCAAATATGTAGATGTGGCAAAGTGGGCAGGAAGGATGCTGAACAGGAAAAAAATGGAAGAATTACTCGACGTCGCCATCTGAACGAGAACAGAAATCATATAGAAAAATATAAAATCTTTATTATTAACAAGTTCACTTCACATGATCTCTTTCACAAAGAATACAAATAAACACACATATAAATAATGACAAAGACAACCAACAGAGGTCGCTAATTTTTCTCCCCCACACTCAATACACCGCCTTCGTGAAACACGGCAAAATGTCAAGCACAGCATCTGTGGACACATCTGTACACGCAGCCCACGTCTCCCAGTTCTTTAACCCAAAGAAAAAAAAAAGATTAACACTATAACAATAGAGGCGACCAGTTTCACATAATCAAAAGGAAACAGTTACTGCATTCAAATTCACATGACAAATTACACCCCCGTAGTCAAAACGACTAGGAACTTAATGCATTTGGATATACATTCATAACACCGAACAAATGCAGCAAGAGAGTGTATAACCGCAATCGCCAGCAGACGAACGAGTCTCGGGCAACGCTACAGTGCAATCACATCAGAGGGGTTTAGGTTCCGCATCCCATAAATCTGAATTACAGAAACCCTCTGACGTGCAGTTACCGAGAGAGAGCGACTCAATCATCTCATACAGTATCACTCGTCCTAGGAGATAACAACTGCATACGTCACAAGCTGTAACTGTTGTGACCACAGCAGTCTATTAAGGTATTACAGCAGTATCGAATATAACAAACAAAAATTCTAGAAAAGTGAAAACATTGGAGGATGCGGGCATCGATCCCGCTACCTCTCGCATGCTAAGCGAGCGCTCTACCATCTGAGCTAATCCCCCGTATGAGCTAATGCACTCTATACTACAGAACATAACGTTTAGCCCTCAAAATTTAATTTCGATTGAGTAAATTGATTTTATGGTACATTACACCGCGAGTAAGTTGTCTGACTATCTAAAGCAAAGAGCATTAATAAGTCACATGTGTTCGTATCCGAAAATAAAATGTTACAACAAATAAATTGGTTATTTGTTTAACTTCCGGTAATAAGTTGCCAGTCAAAATAAAAGCTATCTTAAAATTGTGTTAACAGAATATACGACTAACGTCGTATAAGTAATTTTTAAATTATTTTGATTTTAAATTTTCTGTAAACATATTCCCTATTCCTGTAGTTATGTCTACAAAGAAATCTGGTATCAGTAACGTTAATAGAAATGAAAAGAACACTGTACATTCCTGATCACTTGCACTATTGTATAGTCTAAATTGTTATCTGTTCATAACCACCTGTACATTATTGTTCACAGTATATATCCTTCTATATATATTGTCCATAGTACATACCGACTGTCATATTGTCATAGAACATTTGTATATTATTCCCCTAATATTGTATTTCTGTATTTATTCACACTGTATATCCTGCACTTGCTAATTGCACTTCTGGTTAGACCTAAACTACATTTCGTTTCACTGTACTTGTATATGTGTAATGATAATAAAGTTGAATCTAATCTAATCAGCGACGTGATGATACAGAATGAATATTCTTTCTTGATTTATTTCTTTTTCATTCACAGCAATAAGTGACATTAGTTCCAATCAGTAAAAAATGGAAACTTATTCAGAACTAAAATGGTTGAGCACAAAACAACAGTAATAATAAGAAAAATACTTTATTTAAAAAAATTTTTTTTGATTACAAATGGTTTTATTGAAGCTTTAATTATTTAAACTCACATCGGCGTTTAAGCGCAAAACTCCCTGGCCATACTTCAAAACCATCGCCAATGCACCAAATAAATTGGAAATGTTAAGCAGACATTTCGGAAAAATATTGTTGGAAAATTCACACCGGATGTGCCCGTTTACATTAAATACCTCGACACTTGTCATACCAAAGGAGCAATAGAAACAGTCCCGTCTTGACAAGATGGCGAGCGGAGTTGGTAGTGAGTATGATTATTTCTTATCTTTATATAAACTGCATTTTAGTTATTCACATGCATATGGCAGAGAACGGATTATAAAGCATGCATGTACAGCGCGCGCAGAATGGATGCGCGTGCATAAGTGTTGCGGGATTTGACAAGCATATGTCAATGATGGAAATGACGCCCATTGGCTAAAAAACCGTCGGACTCGTTACCAAATCGATACATATTTCTATTAAGTGATGTTGATGCGACGACCATATAAAATGTCCCCGTTATTAGTTTATAAACTGCCCATCTTTGTAATGAATCATCTTTAGCCATTAACTGTCATGAAAATGTGTTCCCTAATGCAGTGTGTCATGTAAAGACAGACATACGCGTCAATGCTATTTAAAACTAAAATACATCAACTGTGATCTTACCTAAGTACACTTACATTATTTGAACAGAACATAAATTGCTGCTGGGCCCAACAGAGCCATGGTCCATCCGAGAAAAGCTTTGCCTTGCCTCTTCTGTCATGAAGAGTGGAGACCAAAACTGGTGATTTTCACTTTATATTATTTACACAAATATTTTTCTCCTCAAATCCGCCAAAGATTAAGATTAAGATGCAATATCATTGTCAAAGTGTGATTTTTTTGTACAAATGCTGTTTCAGGGTGTCTGTGAGCCGAGCCATTAAGCCATTTGCAGAGCCCGGACGACCGCCTGACTGGTTCTCACAGAAGGTATCGGGGAGTTAAAGAACAACCCAGCTAGAAATGCTACGTTCCCAGGACGTTCTCAGAACGTCCCCACTGGTGTCAAGGACGTCGCCTAGTAACGTCCCAGGAACGTTCATAGACGGTCATGATGTGGAGTTCTTTAAAGGGTCGGGGGACGTTATTTGGCGGACCTTCACAGAACATTCAGGACGTTATCGGAACGTTCAGGGGACCATGTTTTATTTGCAAATGTGACGTTCCCAGGACGTTCTCAGAACGTCCCCACTGGTGTCAAGGACATCGCCTAGTAACGTTCCGGGAACGTTCGGAGACGGTCATGATGTGGAGTTCTTTAAAGGGTCGGGGGACGTTATTTTAAGGACCTTCACAGAACATTCAGGACGTTATGTGAACGTTTTCAGAACGTCCCCACTGGTCTCAAGGACCTGTAGGGAACCAAACTAAAATTTTACTGCAAAAAACACTTGTTCTTTCAGAACTTTAATCAGGAATAAGCATGCACGTTTAATACATTCAAAGATAAAATCAGTCATTTATTTTGTGTGAACAAAAACAGATTATAAATAAATTATATATTACATAAATTATATATATATATATATATTATACACACACAAATATTAAGAAACAGTAATAACAACAAGAACACATATTTATATTAATTTTATGTTGCGTAAATGGTGAACAACAAATAAAAAAAACAATTATTTATATTAAATATATACTGTGTGTGTGTGTGTGGTGTGTGTGTGTGTGCGTGTGTGTGTGTGTGTATCAGTCACTGTCTCCATCTTCAGGAGGTGCCCGAAATTGTTCTTCCGCTGCCTGAAAAAAATGAACATTATATTTATCAATCACTTCAATGACTCTTTAATTACTTTTAACTCCACTTTGTTTATAAGTACCGGTACTAAGTAAATAAATCAAAACAGTTATTTTTTTCTAGAGAATAGAGAGAGAGAGAGAGAGAGAGCTCTCACTGAATAAAACAACTTACAGGTGTCGCGACCAACTTGGCACGGTGAGGTGCATGTTTGAGGGTTTCCCCTATACATGTATCAATTTCCTTTTCTGTGTGTTTCGGAAATTGTTTGGCACAAGCACCTAGAAGAGAAAAAAAAGGTAACAAAATAAATGTGAAAGTCTCAGGGCTCCAAACTATGCTGAAAAGTTTTTACAAGAACAATAGTCACAGCTCCACCGAACAAAAATTGAAAAAAGAGACACTTAAACGTTTAAAATGGACCATTATTATGACGTTATTGTTATACATGATTACATTTTTAAATATGACTAGGCTATTATAGTTATAATTTGATTATTTTATATTTTTTATTTGTTATAATATCCCATTAGTCCTAATAGATGCGATATTTCTGTAGTACTTTTATAAAGAACACCGCTTTCTCACATAACGCAGTGAAGCAGCCCTGCACGAGAGCAATTGATTCTATAATAAGAACTGATCAACCGATTCAGCACCATCGCCTCGGACAGAACCGGGGAACGGCGCGATGTGGAAATAATATTGCTGATGACGCAATTGCCCTGCTCCCTCCAAAATGGATACAAATTTGCATATTCAACAAGCGGGTTAAAATAATCTAAATAAATATTTGACGATTATCACTTTTGACATAAAATGTGAAAATAAATTAAAAGTGTTAGCCTACGCCATATTACAGTAAGTCAGCCTATACATGACATGCAAAATTGAGCATTATAAACAATCAGACACGAATCTGATGAACTCATGATGCAATAACCAATCATATGAGTTTAGATAAGAGTGAAGAAAAAAAAGTGCTGGTTCGCGTAAGTTTTTTTCCGCGTTCACCCCAGTGCCGCTCACCTCAGACAGAGACAGACACAATCTGGATTTCTCTGAATTCACTCGAGGAAAACTGTATATGTAAGTGAGATATTAATTTATAATCCTATTGTTTTTTTCATGCTACTAAAATAATGACTTGATTTTGTAATCGGAAAAACGAATTAACTAATTCATAAATGGTTCTTGTGATAGTATACAATAATTTGTATTTATTGTAATATTGCAATTGTTTTTGTGTTTTTTTAAATTAAATATAAGCATAGGCCTATATAGTGTAGCTTACAGTTAGAGTCCTGCACGGGTTCGGGTACCTGTAGGTTTTTGCTCAAACGGATGAAAAATATCCACCCGTGTCGGATACGGGTGCAGTTCGGGTCGGACACGGGGGAAATACGGGTTTTAAACAATCACATGCAAACGTAATGCATATTTTTAGCAACACATCTACAAAAATATGTCTGTATTTCAAGTTGATAAAATAATTTTTAATAAAATAATTTAAAATCCATATCAGTTGATTTGTGTCCACGCGCCACGCCCTCCCAGGAATCTATAACGTTACCTATACTTCCACCTTTAAAAATTCATCATAACCGCGCGCGCGATCTGCTTGCAGTCATCGAGATGGATGCTGAGGATTTTAAGAAAAGAATAGCTAGTGGAGGAGTTTGTAAAGTTGTCGACAATACGTCATCAAAAATCAAGTCCAATATGTGGGAGAATTTTGGAGTTAACCTGAAGAAAATATTGTGAACTGCTTATTTGCTGCATGCATTTTCGTGTTCGGAAATGTGGAACTTCATTGCTGAGGAAGCACAGATAACTGGTTAAGTGAGGAAGCTCATTAAATAACTTCATATCTATTTTCTCACAATATTCACCTATATCACAATACATCTGTTATTTTCTTATTTTTTAAATTCTCATATTTACATTTACATTTATTTGTTTATTTTATTTTAATAAAGTTTTGAAATCCAAAAGTACACTTTTTGAGCAATATGAATAAGTGAATAAGTAAAACTAAAACCATATGAAACATTTATGATTATTAGTGATGAAAACAGTTGTGCTTCTTCACATTTTTGTGTATTTTTTTCAGGGTTATTTGATGAATTAAAGAAAAAAAAGCAGCATTTATTTGAAATGTAAATCTTAACTCTCTTTTCTGTTCAATTTAATGCATCCTTGCTGAATAAAATGTTTTTTTTTTCTTTTTTTCTTTTTTTTCGTTTAGAAGTCAAAAACGAGAAAACAAATTATTCGAAGGTACAGGGACAGTACAGGCATTTTTCTGTTTATCATTTGCTCTTTAAAAAGTTGCATGATGAAGTGAAAAGAAGAGAGAAGTTTTGAAAAGCATACTTAAAACAATATGGTGGAGGGCTGTCCCAATGAAGGTCAGTTTTCCTTTTCGGCCTTTAAGGCTGTAATTTGACCAGGCCTCATTGGTGGCTATTTTCCGAAGGATTCTCCTCACAGCGTCTCCAATGTTGCTACCTCCCATCAGGCTCAAAAACTGTATCTATGCAACATTTAAAGATAAATGAAGCAAATGTTAGTATTGCAATGGCACATGGAGCAGGGTTAATTGCTGACACACAAGCAAATGCGAGGGGTGTATGTATTTCATTCAGAAAATTTAGCCTACATGCACACAAATCTACATTTTGAAATTAAAAATGTCACTTTGTAACAAAAAGGTTACTGACCCCTGTGCTATATCAACATACCATCCTTTTTTTCCCTTCTGGGTCCTCAAGTTTTAATATGAAAGCTTGCAGCTCCTGCAATGTTTTGCAGGGCCTCTCAATGGACTCCTGTGGTGGTGTTGTGATGGTTGCCGGACCAGGACGATTCTGTTGAATAGCCTGGATCAGACGCTCAATAGAATTAGAAATATCTGTCGACATTCTCTCTATTGCGAGGAGCATCCGCTGCTCAGATTGCTCGATGAGATGCTGGAAATCTGAAAAATTTAGATGGGTGAGATGATGATGATGGAAGGGGGGGTTCATCTTGACATTTAGTTATTTGCTTAGTATTCAGGCATATGTGTGGTACTTCAAGAAATAAAATATAGACATTGGCATGACTGTATTGCCAGATAGCTACAGTATGGTCTTATTTGGATAGTAAGTCAAGTCAAGTCATCTTCATTTATATAGCACTTTTAACAATGCAGATTGTTTAAAAGCAGCTTTACAGAGATGAATGTATAATGTAAGGTAACAGAGATTGAGATTAGAAGACAGTAAAAAAAATGCAGCCATAATCTTAATTTTTTGAAGATTTAAAAAAAAAACATTTATCTTAACAGATGAATAGAATATCAACATTAAAAATGCATACCATGAAAAGTATTATTAACAAAAAGATTTGGCAGGGATGGCTCATCTTCCTCAGGTGAGTGAGCTGTGATGTCAGGAGGTGGTTTGTCTAAAAACAGACATTGAAAGCATGGGACAACTCACACAATATAAAACACTCCAACCAAATTCAAAACATTTTTAAAATAGGATTTTCATTAGAAATCTGTTTGTACTGTATTTCACACAAAATAGCTTCTTCCCGTCAGCTGGCAATGCACTTATTTTGCCTGTTCACTAATTGACGCACCACCATCAAATCAACACAACACAAGAAATGACACATGACAATGAAAAGTTAAATCTGTTACTTACAACTTGGAGGCTTTGGGAGGCTTGATGGCTTCTGAGAGGATGTGGACATTTTTCTCCTTTTTTTGGTAGGAATCTCACATTCTCCTATTTATTCAGGATGAAACAGTTTATATATAGTTTAGTTTTATAAGAGTAGTTTTCTCTGTAATCATGGCATGATTTTTATACATAAAAAGTGGAGTAATGCATGACAAAAAGCAATCGCGTGTGTTTACCTTCACTCTCGGTCCAGTATTTTGATGGCACTTTTTTTTCCCGCTCTTTTAGCACCTCTTCTTCTGTGTCCACGTTTGAACTTTCTACAGCTTTTTTGGCTCGTTCTCTGGCTGTCTTATAGTTGTCTAAGGACAGAGTAAATTTGAGTTGTCTTTTTAGTTTTTGTAATCATTTTACTGTGTAAAGGCAGTGTACCTCCATACGACTATATATTTATTCAGTTTTCTCACCAGTCTCGGAGAGTATTCTTATTTTGTGCCGCTTCCAGAGCTCCTTATCTGGCCTTTGGGAGGCCTTTGCCATGGCAGCAGCATTTCTACGGGGCCAGTAGCAAATCAGAACCTAAAACATTTTAGGGAATATGTTATTTCCGGTATTACGTGTGTGTGTGTGTGTGTGTGTGTGTGTGTGTGTGTGTGTGTGTGTGTGTGTGTGTGTGTGTGCGCATGTACCCTTACCCCATTCACCTCCTCTACCCATAATGCAGGCACCACAGCAATTGCATTTTCTAGTTCAAAAATAACTATGTAAAATCCAACCTACATTACAAACAGAGGAACAGACACTCCTTAGAAAAGAGGGCCAATATACAGTATATGAAATCTAAGTTAAGACATTAAAGCAATGACAGAAAAAAAATAATACTAACTATGTACATATTTCCATATTTCATTAATCAAGGTCATGAAGGAGAGAAAAGACAACTTTGCGGCCATGCCCGTCCTCAAGGATCATTGCCCTTCCTTGCAAGTTTGTCTTGTCCACGATCTCCATCTTTGATGGACCACATACATAGGCTCCATAGATCATCGAGTCACATGGCTCGTAAAGGTATGACGTTAAGTGCGAGAATACTCTACATAAGAGCTTTCCGGAGTTGGTCCTCTCCAGAACTTCACAGCAGGATGTTGGGCTAACAATGTAAACATTATTAGGATGTTTCAATTGTATTGGTTTCTCTTCACTTGTTTGTATAGGAATCTGTGAACGTTCTTGGAGCCGTTTTGCTGCTTGGACTAGAACATGGTTTCCTGATCTAACCATCTTCTTCAGCTGGTGCAAGTAGCTCTCAAACGCAAAGGCACTGCATTTGTCTAATGATCCATATGTGGTGGCATCAGCAGTGAGGTGAAGCAGTGAGTGCACATTGTACACTAAGAATTCTTTCCCATATATATGCCGTCCTTGTTCTACAAAATATGTGAGGAGCTCATGGGCATACACATTGTGGGTTTGTGTTAAATGTGGAGACACTAGTATACACAAAGCCACACTAAAGGCCATGAAATGACTGTACAGGGTTTCTGGCAGGATTCCCCGGAGAACAACTTTGCCAGTGTAGAGCATAAACTGCCTGAATTCAGTGGCCTTCCACCTCTCCAATTCCTCCAGACTACGTGGCTTCCTGGCAAAAATATGGGGTATGTCATTTCTCAAGTTCCTTAGCCTCTGATTGACCTCCCTCAGCTGAGCCGGCGATAGCCGATGCCCCGACTTGCCCTGTGACCATAGTAGGAGCATTTTTCTCATCACTCCCAGGCAGCACTGGTGCATGTAGTCAGCAGGGAAAGACTTGATCATGTCAATTTGGAGATTGCTGAAAGGGGACACAGCATTTTCGTGATGATGTTCTGGCTGGTGTTGCTCTCTAAATGAGACATCGTTCCTCAAAGTGAGGTCATGCACTTGTTGGTAAGTGATGCGTCCCTCCCAGTTGCCTTTTTGGGTGCATTTGTCACAGCCATAGTAACCTGAGAATTGTTTGATGCACTTCAGCATGGCTTTTGCTGGTGCATCACAGGTAATGCATCTCAATCTTACATTGAGTGTTGTTTCTCCCCATGCAAAGCCATTCATTAGAATCATTTTCAGTTCATCTGATATGACTTTAATGAAGTCCAGTGATTTAGGCTTGGCCTCAGTGAGGGCAATGGTCAAAGGAAATGTGCTTGCTGGTTTTAGATGTACTGTGCAGAGTACAGGCCAGAAAGATTTACCAGTGCTCTTAAAGAGTGGCAGTCCATCTACATTGAGGGAAATCTCAAGCTCAGTGATGTCTTTTGCATAATTGTAGGGATATCGATTCAAACACATGATTAATTGTTCAGTCACTCCTAATTTAATGCATTCCACACCAGACACCATTTGGCTTTCAACAGGATCCGTTTTTAATAATGTTTTAGTAGTAGATGGCAGGTGTTTATGCCCGTGATTCCTGAGAATTTTGAGCAGTTTTTCTGCAGCATTGTGCTTGATATTATATTCATTGATCCACCTCTTTAACTCTTCTTCTAAATTTTCAGTGGGCATATCAATGTTGGCAGTATTCTGAAAAAACTCTCTATCCATGTCACTACTGGAATAATCAAGAACCATATTCTCTGTGTCTTCTGCCATTGTATGTTGTAGCGATGTGACTGCACTGATGTCAGCATTGACAAACGACATTTCATCGCTGTCACTATTAGATTCTCCAGTCATTGCATTTTTTAGGCCCGGGTTCCAGATTGGCATAGTGTCCCTGGGATTGTCTGCTTCACTGTTTAGCACAGTACTAGGACCAGCTGCGTTAATGTGCACATTTCTCATTTTCCGTTGTACCCTCTGCCATAATCGTTTGTATTCTCTTTTCCTAGCTTCTGCAGGCATCCAGTTGTGTGACACAGCTATGTGTTTTTTTCTCTGCAAATGGGTACACGCATGTAATTTAAGTAAAAAACATAAAGATCATAAATTTTTAGGCAAATACAGGGATCTTTCACGCCACATTATAAGGTGAAAAATATTTTGATATAACATTGAACTAATCACATTGCTGTGAAATCGCTCCCTTTTTCTGGCATGTCAGCAATATGCTGTAAATTTGAAAACCTTTTTTGCAAGACAAGCCTACCTTCTGAGATGACATGGTAATCTGGGCAGGGTCTGGAAAGCACAGAAAAGAGAAAAAGTGAATTGAAATCACATATACATCAACGTGGGACAATTTTATTTACAACTGTTACTTCAAAGGATACAGATGATATTAGATACAATGCCTGAATTGTGAATTGCCTAGGGTTGTGCATTAAAGTGTAATTTCTATAATAATAATTATTATTATAATTTATTTTTTTTTATTTTATTTTGTATTTACGTATTTATAGTTTGTTCTGGTTTTGTTATGTAGGCTATAAAGAAAACCAATACAAATTTATTTTCAAGAATTATTAAACATGGACCTTTATTTTCACCAAAAAGGCTTATTTCTGCTTTTTTTCTGCTTATTTCTAGGCTCTATTTTTTTATTTTATTTTTATTTTTATTTATTTTTTGTAAGCGCAAACTGGGTGCTTGCTGTTTGGCCAGAATAAGCTCGAGGTCGTGCAGCTCTGGAAGCAGAGTTTCGTGCAAAATTACAAAAACTGCCGTGCACACATTTGCGCGAAATGGGGTCTAGCGTCCACTGTGATGACGGCACCGTCGTGCTCGTGCGGAGGTTGAGTGTGCTACCCCCTGGTGGGAAGAGTTATTTGTGTTTGCGTTTCTTGTGTTTTTGTCCACGCAGACTTTCCGTAGGGCAGTTACTTTTCTATCGGTCCCACAGAATGTCAAACTACAGAGTGTTAAGTCTGTAAACTTCTATTTTGGTTCCTAAGAAATATCTGTCTGTGAGTATTTGTTTGTTAGTAATGTTAACTTCCTGCTGATACCAAATTTAGTTATTTTAGCATGTTTTCTATTCGTAATTCGTTAAGGAAAAAGTGGCGCTAGTACTGTTAGCATCCCTATGACATTATCCTTGTATTTTAGCATAGTGCTAACCGCTCGTTTACGAGATCGTCTTTCGAGGGTTTAGTTAATTCTAAGCTTCATATGTTATATTTGCATTGTCTATTGACTCTATTGAGATTTTGATATGCATTCTCTTTGTTTCTGTATGTTACAGTTTTACAGTCTTTCAGTAAAACACACTAAACGAACAAGATGCTTCCTGGTTTCTTTATTGAAGAATGTTAGCTATCTGTAAAGCTAGTTCACCCACACTAGTGAAGGCAGAATATTGAGGGACGCGCGCGCTCACAGCCAAGCCTGTGAGAAGGCGCGTTAATTTTCAAATAAAGTATAATTTACAATAATGATATTAATGGTATTCATAATTTATTTTAAAGTAGCTAATGTTAACATGAAAGACCCTAAAAAAATAATGGCCCTATCTGAAAACGATAAGCTACTTCTTTAGACCAAATGACGTCACGTAAACATAGTGCTCTTCAGTGCTGAAGAGTGGTATAAAGTTAAAGAAAAAGACGGAAAAGCAGTTTTTCTGAGTAAATGTGGTACATTTGTTATACTGGAAAAGACAGTCCTTCAATTTTATGACAATTTATTGAATTTCTTGTGGAGACGGCCGTTTTACCATGAGGAAATTTCGCTCAAAAGCTACTGTCCTTATAATTCCATATTATTTTATTTATATCATGTAACGTACATTATATGTCATTTTTAATTAGTTTTGTGTTATTAATTTAGATAGAATGGTTAATTAAAATATTTACCTCAGAGAAACTGACAGTTGGGATGTCCACTGACTGAGTGAGTGAGAGGTGTGAGTACGCTGTGTATGAGCGCGATGGTCACAGACCCCAGCTTATATACCCGCTGCCAGATTTAGAATTTGTGACCTAGGTGTTAAACGTTTTTTATTTTATATAAAAAAATATATGTATATTTATATAATTATTTATTGCGTTATAATATTACGTTATATTATGTAAAGGATAATGTGAAAAAATAATAATAAAGAAAATATTAAAGAAAATAGTCATTTCCGTCTCTATATAAGGTTAGAATCCTGCGTCCAGAGCAACGCTTTGTTTTTCATGGCAACGGTGTGTTATACACATGATATGTAAAAATTGATTGCCTGAATGCACTGTAAGTCGCTTTGGATAAAAGCGTCTGCTAAATGCATAAAATTGTATTTAATTTTAATTTAAAATTTAATTTAAATTAAATGTAATTTAAAATTTAATTTAAATTTAATTAAATTTTTAATTTATACTTAGCAGCGTCTGTTATCAAGAAATAATACATTAGAATTCAAATATATAAATTAAATGAGTATAAATAAATAAAAATATAGTAATTTAGTATTATTTACTGATAAATAATTCATATTATAATAATTGTAATTTAGTATTATTTTTACAATTTATTTAAAAATGTTGAAGTGCAAATTAACCCCATAGGTCATATTTCCCGGTTGTAAAATTGTCGTGTTTTATTCGTCTTATAGATAGGCGAACATTTCTCATGAAAAATCGTATTTGTACACATTATACACATTATTGTAATGTGTAAGATAAAGATGTATAAACGTCATACCTGTTTCTTCTTCTCAGATGTGCAGAACCTGACTCATCCGATAGATTTTTTTCTTCATGGTAAAAAATAAATAAATAAGTCTTCTCCCAGAATGAGGTTCAAGCAGCTGCTTTCCTGAATGGCTCAAGCAGTTTGTGTTTTTGTTATATATATATATATATATATATATATATATATATATATATCATATCTTTATTTGACCCTCTAACTTTAACACTCACTATTCTAATTCTATTCTTAAAAAAATCTAACTCCCTTTCTAATCTTTTGTATTCTATTTTATTTTCATTTATTATGCAATTGTATGTGTAAAGACCTCTAACTAGCTTGCTCTATTCTTTTTTTTTTTTAATTTATTCTATCTGTTTTCTTTTTATTTATTATATTATATAAAATCCCATGCTACATGCACTGTGTTAACCTAACTGAGACTTGTTAGAGCACTTATATATCATTGCTCTTTTTGTTGTTTTTGATTGCTTCCCCTGTCTTCATCTTTAAGTCGCTTTGGATAAAAGCATCTGCTAAATGAATAAATGTAAATATATAAATATAAATATATAATTTTTTTTTCATTACCTAGATATATATTATAATTATACAACATACAAAAACTAGCCAAAACACATCTAACAGAACAAAAGTTTATTATTTATTTATACAACATTAAAGTGCTTTTTAAATTAACGAAATGTAATATTCATCTTTATAGAAGATACAGTAGGCTACAATACAACAATCTTCATATTTCATATTCATAGCAGATTTAAAACAGTCCTTTTTGTGGTGGTTTATTTAGCTAAAGTTTTCTTGATATTTTCAGTTTACACAAATAAAAGCTTTAAATAATGTATTATTCTTTTGACCAAAAATTGAGTATTTTAAGTTTTTTACACTGTTGACAGGAAATAAATGCAAGGGACTGCATGGCCGCTTACATGCCCGCAGTGCGCGCGCTCCGCACATAAAGAAAGGACGATGCACCAGCAGCAGTTGAATTGGGCTGCAGCTCTCCCTTCTGAATACAGACAGCCGCGGGTGTGGCAGTACCTCACCAAAATATTCATTTTTAATATTTGTATAGAAATGTACAGTAGGCTATATAGACATTTATATTGGACATTTATATAGAAAATAATAAATGGTAAATGTGTTCACCATTCTGCAGCAATGTAAGTATTTTTAGACTATATTAAGTCGTAAAGTGCGCTTGATAAATTAAAATTTAACGCACGACTTCGACGCGGTTGCTATGAGACAGTGTCAGAGCTCCACAAAACTACACAATTTTCCAATGTAAATGTGGTGAAAAATTGAACTGCATCACTTACGCATCGCTTATTTCCACGTTGCCTTGATCTATGACATTGTATTGTTTTGTATGTCTATTTGTTAATAAGGGATTTATGGACACATCAAGGATTTTAGATCTGTAGCCATAGTTTTTATTTTGAAGTAGCCTAACAAATATCAAATCCTAAAAAATTAGCAGAGAGGACCTAATAAATTGGCTAGCATGTTAGTGTTATTATCTAACAAATACGTTTAATACTTTTTATATTATTATTTAATATTTTCATGAATTAGATGTAGATTTAATACATCTTTGCGTTCATTAATTTGTCATATTTTAACGTTGTTGTGTGACCATATAATAACCACATTCGGAACGTTATTATATGACCAACAGAGAACCGTATGGGAACGTTCTGTTCACGTCCGGAATGTCCTCTTTGTAACGTTGTTTCATGACCATATAGCAACCAGTATGGAACGTTCCCCTAAAGTCACTTTGGGAACGTTATTATATGACCAACAGAGGACGATGCGAGAACGTTCTGTTAACGTCTCAAATGTCCTCTCTGTAACGTTTTCTATGTGACCATAAAATGCCCCAAATAGAACGTCCCCCCTATAGTCATATAAGGAACCTTGAACTGCAGCACTTTCATAACCAAAGGAGGACGTTCCAAGAACGTCCCTAATGTTCTGTAAAGGTTCGGAACTTTCGTTACCTTTAGATAACTTTTAGGGAACGTTGCACAAGGTCGCGAGAACGTCCCCTCCTACGTGGGAACCCAGTATAATATCCAGAGATAATCTTATGAAACCTCAAGAAGTTCATTCAGTATCAAAACTATGCTTAAACAACTGTAATTAATGTGTTTGTAGGTTGATTTTGCAAAAGAGTTTAAATATGGGTGCTATCAACACATTTTACCTACTCAACAATTTTTGCAAATACTTCTGTGATGTGAATCACACTGCATTGAGTGTCAACTATGAAGACATTTCATAATATTCACATTCTAGAATATGATTAAACACACACTTTTTCACCTTCACTGTTTTGCAGCATTGTGCATCACAATACTCTGAGCTCCTGGAGTCAACCGAAGCCCCAAAGTAAGCCCTCCATTTACTGACGCGCCATTATTTACTTCATTCATAACAGGTTTTAATAATGTGTTTGTGCACATTTGCAGGAGAAAGCGAGGTGAGAAAGGAGAGGTGGTTGAGACTGTGGAGGACATGATCGTCCGTAGGCTGACGGCAGAGAGGATCGAGGAGTTAAAGCGACTGATCAAGGAGATGCAAGAGAAGCACAGGTAGGCTACCCAATGTTTGCATGCTTGCTGAGGCCAAAACTTGGTGTCCATCATTATTGTGTCCTTTAGGAAACTTAAGAGAGAGTCCGAGCTCATTCAGGCTGGTCATCTGGACAGCAAGCTTGAGGAGCTATGGGAGGAAATCGTACGGTAAGAATCATTACATCTTTTGTCAAAACAGTTTTTTCTGGCTGTCTGCATTAATGCTTTACATTCTTGATCTTGATTAGGAACAGAAAAAGAGAGGACGAGGAAGCTGAGGTGAAGAGAAAGGCCACAGATGCCGCATACCAGGGTACTAAAAAATAAGACCAAAATTTTTTTCGCCTGTACTCCACTCACATAAAGGCAGTTCTGTAATTTTATAGTATAAATTATGAATCTAAAGAGCAGCCGGTTCTTTTCGTTTCAGCCAGGCAGGCAGTGAAGAACACTCCCAGACGTGTGCCCAGTGTGACTTTACGCTCGCCCTCTGGGGCCTGCTCTCCCTGCCTGGATTTTCCCATTGGGGACTCATCGGAAGATCCAAGCAACACTGTGAGTTTTAATATGTTTTTTTTATCTGTTATTTCATCTTATTTTGACATCATCTGTTCCTGACGCAGGGCGCATGGTCGACAGTGTTTGTGCCCCTGGCGGAGTTGCCAGGCCCTGGAGACGTGGAGGCCAGTTTAGGTTCTCTGCTCGATGAATCAACACAGAAGAAGCTTTTGGGGCAGAAGATCACGCCACCCCCTTCCCCTCTCCTCTCAGAACTGCTGAAGAAAGGCAGTCTGCTGCCCACCAGCCCCAGACTGGCAAGAATTTCTAACAAAATATAGTCCTCCACAGAATTTTTGTTACAGAATGTGGGACATAAGTGAATATTATCATAAATGCCCCTGCACGCCTGGTTCGGTGTCATCACTTAGAGGTGTTTCGTTGTCTTAAAAGCTTTAAAAAGGTGACAATCTAAATAACAAATCCATATTTCAGGCGGTTGAGGGAGAAGCTACACCTAGTCATCTTACAGGGACTCAAGATATTCAGATGACTTCTGGGACGTCTTCTCTACCTTCCTCTCAGGCAGCTACAGGTATGAACTCAAACACACTTGTTTTACACCCACCAGTGTCACATTTTAGCGGCTTAATTGTACAAAGAGGACAAAAATGTATTGGCAACCTTTGTTACAGATGTTTCCTGTCTTGCTGTGTAACTTTTAATTGTCGCTTTGGAGTTGTAAAGTTCTTTCTGCATTCTGAGCAGTTTTGAAATATTAAGCTTCAAAGTTTTTACTTTCCGTTTAACTTTGTTGATGGAAAGTTTTTTGTTGTAACGTAATAACATAATGTTATTATTTGAGTTATATTCCAGCTTAATGCTTAGCCTGTTGTCTTCGCGTGCTGTATATGTGTGGGTACGTCATATCTAACTCTGTGTGTTTGTATATGTGTGTCTCAGGTGCTCCCACACTGTCACGTCTGCTGGAAGCTGGCCCCGCCCAGTTTCCCTCTCAGTTGAGCTCACTGGCCACTGCAGACTCCGCCCCCAACACTACCAGCTCTGCAATTGACACTGTTGCCCCGCTTCCCACAGGTTCTTGCTGACTTCATGCCACTTTAATTCGTTTGTAATGCTTTTATGCAATGTTTTATATTAAACATATCATTTATACTTTTAAATGGGCTGTAATAGTGCGTTATCGTTCTCTGTTTAAAACGTATACAGAATAACATTTGTACCTGTGTTTGATTGGTATTTGTTATTTGTTTGAGTAGGTGTGTTTGATCAATAAGTTTAAGTGTATTACTCCTGTGTATGATCAGGAGGGGATGGAGCCCCTAATGCACCAGTGGATAATAAGGGTGCAGTTTTAGGGGATGAGGACCTGGTCACTGTGTCTTATATGGCGGAGGAACTGGACTTAGAGACAGTCGGCGACCTTATAGCCATCATTGAGGAGAAGGTAAATTCAAAAGACATCTTAAATAAAATATGACAGCATTTTTGGCATAATAAGTATTGCAAGTAGACTGTGGGATAGTTGACTTTTCTCGCTTTACAGAGTAAAATAATACATTGAATCACTGAATGAGTGACATCAAACATTCAATATTTAAAGCGGGCGTAACACACAGGTTTCTGCCAATCTCATAATAATCTTGAGTTCCTATAGAGTAGTATTGCATACTTCATATCTTCGAAGAGTATTTAGTTTGATCACATTTATAAAAGATAGATACATCTTTACGATTGTTTCCGAAACATACGGTGCATGCGGGGGAGGGGTAGGCTGAACCAAAGGATGTGCACACCCATTGTCGACAAAACACAGACATCAGTTTCACTCACTGCATGTCCGGCATCTTTAAGCGCTGGGACGGCTCCATATATCAGTTTCAAACGATCTCCAAATCCAGCATTATATCCACAGTTTATATAACATTCATCACCCATATGCAGTGAACAAACAAACACCTGAACTTCGCGAACGTATGCTCTCTTACATGTGAAAGTGACGTCTGTGCATGCTCCTTCTCCTCCTCTCCTTCTCCTGCTCTCCTGTGGCCGTGCTGCATGCTTTTCCGGGAGAATTGTCCAATAAGGGACTAAGAAAAGTTGTTACAAAACCGTTTAAGCAGTGCAGTTGGCTTGCTCACCGGTAGACTGCATTTATGTATTAATTAGGTATTATTTATTAGAATGATCTTGCTTGTTCTATAAACACCATGCACTGTGCTGTGTTTTACCTTTGTGTTTTGAGAAGACAGCACGTTTAACTTTGTAAAGAAGTCAGAAGGCATGACGCATCGTTGCACTGCCGCTTTAAAGTAAAATTTAAATTAATTTTACTTTAAATTCCAATTTTTTCATGGAATATTGAGCATTTATAAATACTGTAGCTTATCAGTATGGGTGATTCTTTTTTTAAATTAATTTGCCCTCATGATCCTCAGTTAAAATCTGAAAATGCACTTCCGCCCTCTAGTGACTATCCATCTTAAATGAGGCTATGATGGCTTTGGCGGAGCATCTGATAACTCTTCCCCTTCAACAGTCAGTCTGATGCTTCCATTTCAAAATACAACCGCTGTTTTTATACATCCAATCAGTTTGCAGTGAAAAACACTACCCACACTCATTATTTTTGTCACTTGAAATATTTTTCAAATGCATCAGACTACCGAAGTAAAACCAATCGCAACTTCCGGTTCACAGGGAATTTAGAATGTTCTGAATATCAACAAAATTAATGACAGTTTTCACTCAGTTTCAGTTTGTGCTAGTTCTACGTCAATAACTATCACAATTCAGGAAAGAAACATTTATTAAATACAACAAAATTTCCCATTAGGAACTAAGAACCATTTAATACTTGAAGAACTTTCATTCCAGTAAATGAGTTTCCCTATTCACACAGGGTGATGAGAACGCAGAGGCGCTGGATGCGGCAGCAGTTGAAGCTGCTCTGTCTCTGTGTGAGGACACAGGTCACAGCCTGACAGGAACCTGGGAGCCCAACACCTTCAGTCCCATCGGCCATGAGCCCTCCAACACTCCACAGGACTTAGACCCCAATCCTCTGCATCTGTTGGAGGGCAAGACGGAGGGTCCTGAGGCATGCGAATCCGGCAGTGGGTGCTCGACACAGGTGTATCTATCTCCATCCGCTGTCCCTCAAGACCCTGTCCTGACATCAGGGGGCTGCTCAGAACTAGAAGCCCCAAAAACACAGCACACTGAAAAGGACCAGAAAGGGAAGTCAGAATCAGTTATCAAAAGTGAAGGTGACAAATGGACACAGTCTAAGTCAGGTACCTCACATTCCATTTATTAAAGATTAAAGTCATAAAGTTTTTGAGTTAAGTGCATTTGTTCTGTTGTCTTTCAGACATACGATTAGTAGATGACACCACGGTAAAACAGCACTCAAAGGTGTGGTGATGCTGTGACCCTCCTTACGCTAATACACAATGTACGATGCACACAATAACTCTGAGAGCATTAACTCCTTTTTAGTATTTTTATCACTCCTCGTTCACAGGACGTGAAAGAGGAGGAGGAGGCCGTAAGCGATGCAGAAGAGGAAAGTGTCCTTGAGATGAAGGGTGGATTAGAGGGAGCAGAGGATTGTGGGGGAGAAGAGGATGCAGAGGGAGTCTACCTCTCAGAGCCAGAGGGGGAAACAGAGTTGGACCCTCCGGCTAGCGAGAGCGAGGACGGTTGTAGTATGCGCACTGCATCCTCTTCCCTACAGCTCCACACCACTGCGGAATCCATTCCCAGCAGCCCTGCCTCCTCACAGTTGTACGTTCTGAAGATATACGGTCTGTTTACACCACATCGTAGCTTTTAGGATGAAAAACATATTTATTTATTTGTCCTCAGCTCGATCTGCAGTGAAGATCAAGAAGCTATTCAGGCACAGAAGATCTGGAAGAAAGCCATTATGCTGGTGTGGCGAGCAGCAGCCAATCACAGGTAGGAGTCTTTGCGATGCCATGCTAAACCCCGCCCCTTTCCACCTGACTCATCAGAAATGAACTATTAAATTGAGTGGTGATTGGTCACTCTCAACAGGTATGCAAATGTCTTCCTGCAACCGGTGACAGATGACATTGCCCCTGGTTACCACAGTATTGTTCACAGGTAAAATCAAATAGATTAAACCTTTAATACAGGGCTTAAAGTTTTCCGGCATCGTTGCGGATCTCCGGTTTGTGGCGTTTGACTCCGGAAAGAAAGATTTTCACTTAAAAAAACCTTATCGATATTTGTTCGACTTCATAAATTCGCCTACCAATGATATGAGAGGAATCACAGCTATCAGTTATCTCAACCAAACAAACATTACTAGCCAATCAAAATTAAAATGGAGCGGGTCTTCTTTTTTCGGAGTTGAGAGATGTAAGCAAGTGAACAGTCGGCAGGATGGAGAGTACGTTTATAAAGCCTGAACCGAGGGACAGCTTTTAAGTCCATCATATATATGACCAAAACAAATTGCAGACTGTGACATAAAGATCGATAACGTTGAGTTGTTTCGGCAAATCATTTAATCAGACCTTCGCTTCGTGTCTAAAGTGTCTAAATCGTCTTAATACTTTTTCAAAGCTCATTGCATCTATCTCACAGAGTTAAGCCATAAAGATCGTCGTTTTTGCCTGAAGTGAGCGTTAAAAGTTCATAAGTCAATACATTAGTGACAGCAGCCCAATCCTGCTATTCTATGTGGTTGATATGACTCAAACAAATGAAAAGAGAAGCACTTACTGCTGACTCCGTAACCTTAGTAGCTTATGGGAATTTATATTTTTTCACAATTTGTAGTGCAAAATCTGCCAGTAGGAGTTTAAAAATGTAAAATACGCCTGCCTCCACAAAACATTATTAAAAAATAAACGAGCTCAAAAAGGTGATCACTTTTGCTTTTTTGAAGGCTCATTTATGCTAACCTGCTTTGACCATATGTGATCTCATTACTGTGTGTTATGGACGTGACTTGTGCCATGATATCATCATCATTAATAACTATGAAACTAATGATTAAATTACTACTAGAACGCAATATATTTTAGTAGAGTACAAAATTCATCAAAGATCTAGTCACTTTATCTTACTCTCAAAATGCCACCCTCAATAGGACAAACAATTTAGTCTTATTTGATTTCTCTTTAAAAACTGGGATTTTTATTATGATGAATTCGATTGAATTTGGTATGTTAAGCTATGTTTTTATATACCATAATTGCATAAAACTATGGTTTTGTAGGTTATGATTATGCCCCCACTTACATCTATGATCCATGCACACATGGCATAGCATCAAAGTTTCAAAAAACGTCTGTCTGAGAAGCTCAAAAACGTTAGTTAGTCTCAAGGGAAATAATGTTCAAGTAATGTTCTATTTGTTTGACAAACAACCCTACGTATGTGTCTACTCTCGCAACCCTGCAAAAAAAACGTTCAGGCTCAGGATTTTTTGCTTTAACCCCTGTTAATAATTATCCAGCTGCCTCAAAAATACACTTAATATACTTTCTATGCTCAAAAAACGAGTAGTTATTATCTTGAATATCTTCTTAGGCCCATGGATTTGTTCACCATCAAAAAGAACATTGAGAACGGGCTGATCCGCACAACAGCCGAGTTCCAGCGTGACATCATGCTGATGTTTCAGAACGCTGTGATGTACAACAGCTCCGATCATGATGTTTTCCACATGGCCCTGGAGATGCAGAGGGACGTGCTGGAGCAGATCCAGCAATTTCTGGCCACGCAGCTGATCATGCAGACTTCAGAGTCAGGCATCAGTGCCAAGAGCCTGCGCGGGAGAGAGGCCAACCGCAAACAGGACCCCAATGACAAGGTGGGACACAACAGGAGATTCTGGACCACTGATGATGGCCGGGCCTGAGACAAAAGAAGAGACACACTGCTTACATGCATAGAAATGCATTTGATCAGTTAATTAGGTTTAAATTCAGATAAGGATTTAAACAAACCTTTAACACTTTAGCAACCAGATATATCTTCTCTTTTAATTTCCACCTTTCAACTGCTTTCACATTTCTTTGTGTGCGTGAGAGAAAAAGACGATGGAAATTCTTTATAATTGATGAACCCATATAAAATATTGTATTAGTACAATATCGTGTGTGTGTGTGTGTGTGTAAGGCCATTATCTCTTTCTTTGACCGTGACTTTTGACCTCTCACAGGATTGTGTTCCAATGGCATCTCCTGCATTTCTTCTCTCTCTCTTTGTAAGTATCTGCTGTCTGTTCTTTCCACCTTTTACTGACACACGAGCACTGACAAAAGACCTGCTTTATGAAGATTTCTACTCCTTTAGAATCTAGATGCACTATCTATGATGGCAGATGGAGCCGCACTATATAAACAAGCCATATGCACATTATTTGAATGAAAATCGTTTAATGCAATGAAATTGCAATCTAAAATACCAATAGCTTTACCATAAAATCATCCAACTCCAGGTTAATGTTTAGCTATTCATGTTTAAAATGAGCAAATATTTGTCAAGTACTTTAAATGTTCGCCCCAAGATAAAACTTCTCTCATCATTTACTCATCTTCGAGTTGTTCCGAATCTGTATAAATTTCCGTTGCTCTTATGAACACGGAGAAAGATATTTGGAAGAATGCTTGTAACCAAACAGTTCTTGGACCCCATTGACTACCATAGTAGGAAAAATTATGTTAGACGTTTCTTATTATTCATATATATTGTATATAAGAATGTAGGAAATAAAACAGTTCTGGGGCACTTTTGACAAACATTGTAATGTTCCCTACTATAGTAGTCATTGGGTTCAAGAACTGTTTGGTTACAAGCATTCATCCAAATATCTTTCTGTGTTCAGCCAAATAAAGAAATGTATACAGATTTGAAATAACTAGACTAGAGAGTTAATGAAAGAATCTTAATTTTTGGGTGAAGTATCCCTTTAAGGTATTTAGGGACATTTAAATAACTTTTAAAACTTTACTCATTTTAGACATGAACTGCTGAAGAGCCACGTAGACTTTATTTTTCACAAGTTTTTGAAATAGAACGTAACAGTCTTTTGCTGTTACAGACACTTCAAATGTACTTTCAATATATATACCTGTGTCTACACGTTGATATCAAAACCAAACATAGATCCTTTTTTATTGATTCAGCTTTACATCCATCTACACAACAATATTGGAATATCAATCACTCATTTGCTTCTCTCGCTGCCTTTGCAGGATGGGGGCACCAGGGGGCGACGCTGTGCTATAGAAGCAGACCTGAAAATGAAGAAATGAGCAGGTGGATTGGCCAATGTGATGTTCAAAAAACCTCACAAATGACTGCGAGATGAAAACAGAACAGCACTTGCCACCAAGGTCCACATGTTCGCAAGGACGTTTGAAAGACTGCCTCAATTTCAGTTTATATGTGTGTCCAAATGTGATTGTAGTGAGATGTTTTGTGTTATCAAGAGTTGTTTTGTGTATAAATAGTGCCTTTTAAAGGTTTTGATGGATGGCTGGAGAATAAACCCTGTGATGAAGGGCAGGACAACTGGAATTAATTATGCATAAAGATGACATGATGCATATGGTACTATGCAAAAGTCTTCAGTTTATGCACATTTTAGTTAAATGTGTCAGTAGAAAATATTGATATGTATTATTTGCCACTGTCAGAATTATTCTTATATAAACAAGGAGTCCTTAAAACCAATGGATATCTAGTCACACTATCATCAAGTCAACCTGGGATGCTGAAGAATCAAACTACAGACCTCAAGCGTTTGATTAATGTTTTATTTTAGCAGCACAAAAAATACAGTCAATCGAAACAAAAGCACCAACATTTTGGGTACTGCGTTGAAACAAGATCACAATACCGCCACTGGCACAAACTTCACACATCACCTTTGAGGCTCTCTCTTAACACTTCAGATCAGGATTCTTCCTTAGCACTTCTAAACATCTCAACATCTATGCTCAATTTGTGTTAAAGTTCAGTATATTCCGAATGTTATGACTATAGTGATATGACGGTGACATGTGGCAAAACATGGATTCTACTTCAAAACAGACTCCCATGGTCATATTTACTGATATTTAAAGGTTCTTAACACTTCTGAGCAAAAACCAGGAGAATGCAGGGATGAACTGTTGCATGCAATATATTAATAAAGTTTAAAGAGAAACTAAAGTGCCAAAATAGAAATCAAATATTGCAGGCGGATTAACCAACAGATGGCAGGTTTGTCAATGCCCAGAAAAAGTATTTTTTCTCCGTCCAAAATGTACAACATTGTAACAAATGACTAAAACACTGAATTAATGTATACAAAGATTATTTTCGCTACTTTGTTTTTAAAAGCTGTGTAGTGGTTTATGTCCCTGTCTTTTATAACAGTTGTTTTAGTTTACTACAAAAACAAAAAAAAATGCTTTTTTTCCGAATAACAGCTTTAATCATTTTGTCAATGTGTAACTCACAGCACAGATTCAGAAAAAAGAAGTTAAATATGTTATTAAATACATTATTTATATTAACAATAAACCTCAAGCAATAAACCAGGACCAATTAACCCTGTCAGCCAGTCTGATGCCTGCACTCCTTAATGTAAGGAAAAAATGCCAGGCACTCGAACCAGACACACCCTCCATACGAGGTACCTTGAAGCTGTGCAACACTTCCGAATCAGTTCAGCCTTCAGGGATGAATCGGGTACCAGCACTTACAAGAAAATCAGATTGGCTACACTGCTATAATCATCTCACTGTTCCTTTCTTCATTCCAAAAAAGTTGACCCCCGAGTAAATTGAAATATATAACAGATACTAAAAGCTCTTATTAGGTTGGCCGTGCTTGCTGGGAGGAGACGCGGGCTCATTCGCCTTTCTGTCGACTCAAGAAGCGATTCAGCTTGTCACAGTGATCCAGCTTCATTGTCTCGGCCTTCTGTTTCAGACGTTCGTCGCGGTACAACTGCCCGAGGTTAGCTAGATCAGATTCTGTAACACCAGATGCATAGAGAAGTACACATGAGCAACACAAAGGTCCAATTTGGTTGATCGTTGTGTGCGAGAATTCTTACTCTGCTGTTTCTCTTTCCAGCAGCTGTTCTGTAGATGGTCAATATAGTCGCTCTCAATGGTCTTCTCCAGCTCCTCCAGCGTGGCACCCCCGTACTCCTTCTCAAAGCTCTTATCCACATAATATGGCACACCCCTGTGCTGGGTTTCCCTGGACACCACCAACCCCATGGACCTTTGAGCCAGAGACCACATCATATTTTGAACCACAAAACTACCACGGTGAATCATAGAGCAGATGTGTGTCTGTAATGTCACTGATGCGCTTTCAAAGTAAATATTGGACACACAGGAGGTTTGCATAGGTGCAGTGACTCACGGTTTGTAGGAGAGGCTGTATGGAGGGTTGGTGGCCATCAGCTGGGTAAATACAGAGATAAGAATGAGAACCAGCACCGGCAGGAGCTGCAGGAGAGCTGTGAAGTTGTTCTGCAGAGAGAAAAAGTAGAGTAATTTTATTGCATTGAGGGCGAGTGAAGAAACGGAATATGGCTTTAGTAAACATGACTACAATTTGCTTCATGGTTTAAACAACTGCTTTAACTTCTCACCTGACTGCGGCTTTCCTCCACCTCCTCATCTCTTCTCTCAAATGTGCGGCGTCTGCGGGGCTGATAATAATTAGCATAAGAGGCTCCTCGGTTGGTGTACACATGGATGTTGCCTACAAGGAGATAAGAATTGTATTCTGCTTTTAAAACATGATACACAACTCTACAGGACAGTCTTTTTGTTATCATCCTGTAAAAACAAAGTCTAAATGTCTGCGAAAGTGTATGCGTGGGTCTTTCTTAATCTGAGAAAAATTATGTTTTAAATTTTTTCTAAATAAACTTAAAAAGTCATATTAAGATAAAAATAAAATAAACTTGATGACTTTTGTGGGACTGATCATGCAAACACACATATAAGAAACATGTACATGATTCGACAAGGCTAAATGGTAAAAAAAAAAAAATCACACATTTACTCCTCTGTCAAAAATGATTGCGATATGATGAATGAGAAAAATGTTTTCTTTTTGAGTTTCATCAGAATGGCACAAAAAATGTTTGGCACTTGCTATGAACACAAAAAATCAATAATGGATGCTACTCAAAAATGCTAAACGGACCTTAAAAAATAAGTCATATTTTTACACCTGCACAGCCTTAGATAAAATATTATATATAATATTTTTTTTACACATTATTTATAATAAAATGTATAAATAAAAGGTCATAATTATTGCAACACAATTACATGATACCATAACATTCCCTTAAAATCTATAATTAATATTTAGGAAAAAGATGACATTTTGACACAGATGACTATGACTAGGACCCCTAAAAGAGGAGCACTCAATAGTTAAAGTGAAAGTTCACCCAAAAATGACAATTCTGTCATAATTTAATCACTTGCTAGTAATATTAAACCTATTTGATCTTAATTTTTCCACAGAACACATAAGACAAAAGGTAAACAAACAGTGCGGGTACCCATTCACTATTCTATGGAGACAGAACCAATGCAACTGAATGGGGAACAGTTAACAACATTCTTCAAAATATCTTCTTTTGTGTTTGGTGTAGGTAAGAAAGTCATACAGGTTTGTAATGTCAAGAGGATGAGTAAATAATGACAGCATTTTTCATTTTCTGGATGAATTTTCACTTAAAGAACTACAACAATTTCCCACAATGATCTCCACACATATTCAGACCTGTAGGAAATCTTCCCCCGAAGAAGATGTTGAAGAGCTCCTCTGGAGAGATGTCAGCCTCAAAGTCCCTCGTGAAGTTGCGGTGGTGTGCGTACGTGTGGCGAGGCTGTGCTGAATTTTGACTGGATGTATCTGCAGGGCTCTGATCCCCATACTGATCGTACTGCTGCCTTTTCTCTGGGTTACTCAGCACTGCATATGCATTTCCTATAGCTGCAAAGGAGACAACATGACAAGCCAATATATAAAAAAATACTAGATCAAAACAAGCTGTAGCACACGAAACCTTAACAAAACCTTGAACGTGTTTGAGTCGAGGTACCTTTAAATGCATCCGTTGCTCCGGGGGCGCAGTTCTTATCTGGGTGAAATCGTAGAGCCAGCTTCCTATAGGATTTCTTCAGGTCCTCATCGCTAGCTTCCTTCGACACTCCCAGGATCTCATAGAAGTCTTTACATCTCTTAATCCTGCATAGGTTAAGGGAGGAAAGGATACAGATTATTTTATATCAGCAGCATGTTTAAAGGTGGGTTGGAGTTTGCATGAACAGTAACTACCTGAGCACTCCCTGACGCTGTTCCTCAGTGTAGCTCTTCTTGTCATCGCCGGACCCCTCTCCTCTCTCATGCAAGTCAGGCCGATGATGTAGAGCTGAGCCATTTTCACCAGATTTCCTCCAGCCGGACGGAGGCGTGAACATGCGCTCATCCTCAGGGGGGACCGGGCCACCATTTTTCACGATGGCATCGATGAGTACTAAAGAGATATTACACTATTTTATAAAATTGTGTGCCACAGAACAACCTATATAGAGGTTTTAAACGACATGAGAGTGAAAAATGACAGAAATGTGGTTATTGGGTGAACCGTCCTTTTAATACCGGGTCACCACAATAACAGGGCTGAACACAGTTTACTTGTTACTCTCACAGAAATATATAACAAAACATATATTAACATGTTGTTAATAAACATTGATAACTAGGAGGGTGTTCAACAAGTCTCCAGATCAAGAAGCATCAAAGATTAAAATGTATCTAATTCAATCACTGTCAGCAGTGGGATACCCGAGCACAGATTATATAACGCTCGACATCCCGACGCTGCACTTTCTATTTCCGCCATCAGCACAGCGACCCACAGCACACCCGATTTGTCAATCAAACAGCAACACCGACACAAACCTCTGGCCCGTGCGCTGGGGTAAATCCTCTGAGCCTCGTACAGCAGCTGCAGGGCTTTCTCCTTCCGTCCCGACCGCAGGCACAGTTTGGCTTTCTCTATCAGTCTGTCTGATTCCTCTCTGTCCATCTCAAACATAACACAATCGCCCTAGACACAAACAAACACGCCTGAAATAACAACCAAAGGGGTTCACCGAGCTAGCACGAGCAAAACACTCGGATAAAGATGTAACGTTAATGAATCGCTGTTTAGACTGTAATAATTAATTACTCGAGATGTTGTTGATATCGAGCTAAATTTATCGCCTTATGCTAATTTAACTTTCGGTCTCAGATATCATCGCTTTGACTGCTTCGCCGGACATTTCTACGACACGGTATAATCGAATATAAATTTAATAGCGAATGCGTATATAACATATTTGGCTTCGTCATTGTAAAATGTGCAGGAAAGCCAGAAATGCAATACTCCTCGTAACCTCCATCGCTCACCGGAAGCGGAAGTACATAATACGGGACTAAAACACGAACAGCCAATGAGAAGACGGCATTCTCCGCCCCACAAGGCATGAAGTAAATAAATGTGTTTATGAATAAACACAAATTACGTGACTGTCACTGGACACAATGACCTTGTTCGTTTAAATTAAATGTCTCTCAATAGGCCTTTTTTATTATGTAAAGTGTAGTAACCAATTTTTTTAATTATTTTCTGGCAGATTGGTTACCATTTCTACTGGGATAGTATAGTTACTAAAATCACGGTTTAACCGTGGGTAAAATAGTCTAGACGGTTTTAATCGGACGAACGCATCTGGCCCGAAGTTAGCTTCCGATCTGTGATTGGTTATAATATAACAATTGATTTGAAATTTTATTAAATTAATATTATTCAAAACTAAAACTAAAACTAATTATGATATCAGCTGATACTTAATATGTATTCATATCAAACAGCATTAACATTTATATAACTATATTCGTATAAAACCAACATTTTATATATAAAGCTTTTTAAAGTAATGAAGCATACATATTATCTTAGATCTTTAAACGTATATAAACGATTTAAATTCAGTTGTTTCTGTATTGATATAGTCACTGCAGCAGTGTTTATTCCTGGCTTGTAAATGTGTTTCAGTTCAAATATTTTTTTCCATAATGATCTCTTCATCTTCAAGAGAAATATGTATTTCGCCGATAGTCGCGAGAAGTCAGTCAAACTGATGGGGTCATATGGCGAAAAAACATGTTTTTCTGTGTCTTTGGTGTGTTATAAGTTGCCCATGCATGTATCAGACACGTAAAATAGCCAAAAATAAAGTGTCGGAATAAAAGATGCATTCTGGTATGATTTGACTTAGACCGCTCAAATGTATAAGCAGGTATGATGGGCTATAAACCCTGATGTTCAAAATATGGTAAGAGGCGTTACATTTCCGTCACACGCATGCAGTATTTACCAATCACTACGTACTGGTTAACTGGACAATCATGTCACACCCTGCTTTTCAGAGCGACAAACTTTGTTCAAAATCTGTGGGTTTCAGAGAGACCGGGCAAAGAGGAGATACAAACATACAGTATGTGTAAAATACAGTGGTTTTGAACCTTAAATCATAGCATTACATCTAAAACAATCAATAATATTTGTTTTAGCCATGTCATATGACCCCTTTAAAAACTTTTGTTTTGTACCTCTGCTTAGGCTTTGGTGAAGAAGTTTAGAAAAAAATAAAAATAAATCAATATTCATTGTATTAATTTTATCTTTAACTGTGATGCACAGATAAACACAAGTTTCGTTATGAATCATCTGAAGGACATGAGTTGTAAAATTCCCTTTATTTGGATGGTGAATCTAGGATGGGAGCAATTGTGTTATTTTGTTTAAAATTATTTGAATGTATTATTGCAGTGGTTAGGTTACCAATGACTATTCAATAAATGCATTTATATTTCTATTCTTGTCGTCTTTTTGTGAGATATATTAATTTACATCTTTATATATTTTCTAAGTTATTGTTTCAAATTACAAAATATTTGCATTGTTTAATTAATATCAAATCAATACCTTGGGTGCATGAGATAAGGGTTAAGGGTTTTCACTATAAAGTGGTAAATGTTTACACATATGAATAATAATTTATCAACAGCTTGAGTGATTAAAAAGAAACAATAACAAAGTGGTTGAATTAGAAACTCTTTGGTAAGTGTTGGTTTAACAGCAAAGATTGACCTGTATGTTCACCCGGAAAATGATTTTTTTAACACCCATAGTGACAAATCTCCCAACATATTGTTGCTTTGAAAATAGCTAACCAATAAAAAGTACAGTGGTTGTTCCATTTCCTGAAAAACAGTGAATTTGGACATCCAAGGTTTCAGAAGGAAGCGACGATATGAAATCACTGCTAGAGTAAATTTAACATCTGTTTTGTTTGGACTTTTGACCTAAAACCTTTGTAACAAAGATATAACAGTATCAACAAGACGGCTTGGCCTTCCATAAACATGTGACATTAGAAACAAATGTACTTTTGAGACAGGAAGGATTGACACTTTTAAAACATATATTATCACATTTAGCATGTTGTTGTTGTGTGTTGTGATTAGATTAGATTAGATTAGATTCAACTTTATTGTCAGTACACAAGTACAGTGTAACGAAATGTAGTTTAGGTCTAACCAGAAGTGCAATTAGCAAGTGCAGATATACAGTGTGAATAAATACAGAATACAATTTTAGGGAAATACTATACAAATGTTGTATGAAAATATGACAGTCGGTATGTGCTATGAACAATATATACAGAAGGCTATATACTGTGAACATTAATGTACAGGTGGTTATGAACAGATAACAATATAGACAATACAATAGTGCAAGTGACTTGAGTGTGCATTAATTACAGACATTAGCTATTAAAGTTGCAGTGCAGTAGATGAGTTAATGCGGTTATTAAAGGTACGGTGCAGTACATGAGTTAATGCAGTTATTGAAGTTATAGTGCAATACATGAGTAGATGCAGATAATACAGTTACAGTGTATTAGATGAGTTAGTGCAGTTATTGAAGTTACAGTGCAGTAGATGCGTTAATGCGGTATTAAGGTTACAGTGCAGTAGATGAGTTAATGCAGTTATTGAGGTTACAGTGCAATAGATGAGTGGATGCAGTTAGTTATGCAATAGATGCAATAGATGAGTTACAGTGCAGTAGATGAGTTAATGCAGTTATGAAAGTAGTTATTAGTGCAAATGAGCATTCAGTGTAATATTCCGATGCATTATAGATGAAGTTGAGATGCATTATAAATATGTTAAATAACATGAGCTGCATAATGTTCTGTTATCTAAGAGAAATCAAAGTCCGCCTTCGATGTTCAGCAGGTCTCTGTTAAATTCTTGGTCCTCTTGGTCCACTATAGTACTGCGAACTGAAGAGACCTGAGGAGAATCTGTGTCTGTAGACATGAGAGAAGGAATCAGTGTACAGTGCTATTGCAATAATGATAAATAGGATACTGTCTGTCATGAAAACACATTTACGCATCTGAATTCTTGCTGTTCTTACCATAGTCTGTGTTTATTGTCCGCACAGAAACAAGAGTGATGCTCTCTTTTTCACAGTTGTTGGAAGTGTTGCTTCATCAAAAATGAGTAAAAAATCATTTTAATAATTGCATGTAATCTGTTCATTAAAATGTAGAGGCTTCTGTTTGTTTGCAAGCCCTTACCTGTCGGACACTACAGAGTCATAGTTTTTAATACCTGTAAGTAAACACATTGATTCTACTGATTTCAGTCTACTGATTTAAGTAAAGTGTACTTTGAAAAGTAATGTTGAAACTGTCAGGGCGAGAGAGAAACTCCCTCCTGCTGTTTTGTCCTCCTACAGCGTCCCCCGAGATTGATTGCAGTCACCAGAATCACCATGACAATAATTAAAATGAGTATAAGACTCATTACACCAGTGAGAAAATATTTAGCTCTGGCAAAAATGTGTATCGTGAGTTTATCAAAGTTAAACCTACCAAAAGCAAGTGTAGTAAGACTGTTGCCCGACAGCAGCGCTGGTGAGGCGGTGACCTCTGACTTGGTGATGTATAATTGAACTGTAGGCTTATATTTCCAGAAACATCAACTGTGCATGAAGTTAAAGTGTGAGCAGTTTAGGTGTACAGTAGGTTAAATGGAAATGCAAGTTTCAAAAAGTTATAAGTTGCCTATGGTTTCATCAGATGCATGCTCCTGGCCCGAAGTTAACTTCCCGTCTGTTTGGTTATAATATAGCAATTTATATTAAGATTAGTTCATATTCATATTTTATTAAATATTAAATATAATTGTTTTTAATACATTAAAACATCTCAAAAGTTTTTGATCATTTGTAGAGGTCTAGCGGAAGTTAAGCCTGGGCCACATAAAATATGTTTATGTTGCCGCTGAAACCGTCCATATATTTGTCCACAATGCACTGCTAACGGTTACTTATTTTAGCAAATAGAAATATTCCTTTTGAACATTCTCTTTTTCTATTAAATATAAAGCTAAGTAGTGACACCTTTGGTTGTAGCCACGGATGAGACATTACGTTGAGTTGCTTCAGTGTAGGATTCTGAACTTGTTAAAGGTGAGCTTGTGATGTTGGTTTGTCCTGTAAAAATGCAGTTGTTATGCCCTTTTTTCAGAAAGCTCTACTGAAATTCCGATCTTAGTAGAGAAGCCAGATAAAACATTAGTTATCCTAACAGGATAAAAGATTAAATTGTATCTACAAACACACACACACACAAGGTCAAAATCTTCACATGCTCTGAATGTTTACTTAACAGTGGTTAATGTTTACTTTCTGATGTGCCGGTATAAGTAGACTGTCTGTTTTCAGCAGGCACAGCTGTAGTACCTGCTGAAATAAAGATTTACAATGATATGTGTCAGATCTTTTTTGTTTGGTTCAAGATGAAAGATCCTTATTGCTTGATATATTATCATTGTTTCTTACTTGTAATGTGCCTGGAAGTAAAAAGAGGCGTAGTGGTTGTGCTCACAGTTTTAAAGGTGTGGCTGGTCTTCATAAGGTCATGATGAGATGCAGGAGTCACAGACATTTCTGGAGAGTTCGGGTGGCTGAAATATGACAAAAGCATTGCATGCACATACATTCTAAGAAAATACAGTGGCGTAGTAAATATCACAAAAAATAAAACAGCTATATTAACTTGATAAAATCTTTTAAAATCATTTTGGTGATTTTTCAATACGACAAAAAATTCCATAAAATTCAACAGTTAATTTATCCTAAATGTCATATATTCCTTAAATTTATTATAAAGTATTTTATTAACAAATATATTTTATATACACATAATATTTTTGTTTGGGAATTTTGTTCTTGCATTTACTCAACTTAAA
>CM017898.1:22485909-22666955 GCA_008369825.1 Triplophysa tibetana | reverse complement strand
TGAACAGATCCAGGTCCAGCAGGCGGAGCTCCTGGATGAGTGGGCGGGACCTGCGGAGGAGGTTGGAACTGAGCTGGGTGGGAATAGCGAGCAGGTTCGTGTTGACTTGTTGCTTGAGGGTCTAGGAGGGTTTGAGGTCTGTTGAAGGGGCTGAGCCTCGCTGTCGGGCTGCCCACCCTGCTGCGTATCTTTGGTGACCTGCAGGTAAAAGCCAGGCGTGTTATTTACCAAGGTTGGTGGCTGGGCTGACTGCGACACGGCCGGGCCCGTTACCTGATTTATGGACTGTGGCTGATGCATAGAAAAATCAAGAAGTTCATAATTTGAAAATGTATTATGATTACTGGCAGCAGATGAAGGCAGAGCTTGAGAATGGAAGGCGGAAGAGATTGGCTATCACCTTTAACAGCCTGGGCTCTTGAGAGAGCAGGTTGGGCTGCTTGAATAGAGGCCGGAGGATCTTTGGCCTCTCGTGCTAAATTTAACGCCTTGAGTGGAAGGAGGATTAAGAGGTTGAGAGAAAGAGGCTGCAGCTGATTTGCAGGAGAACTCTGGGCATTTGATTTGTCAGAGAAGGTGGTATGTGGACCGGTGTAACTGTCTCTTGAAGAATTATCTGATTGGATGGTTGCAAAAGATTTGAGAGGTAACCAAACTGTAATTAGAAGAGGGTGCGGCAATCAATACGGGCTGGTTTAGGGACTCCACAGGGGGTGTGGCCACGAGCAAAGAGGCGTATCCTAAACCTGCCTGAGAGTCTGGTGGGTTCTCCAAGTTTTCCGAGGGAAGCTGTGGGTTTGGTTTAGCTGGATGCAAATCAAGAGGGCCATCCTCTGGGGGCTGGATGACTTCTTCAGGATGCGCTGGGACGAATGTTGCAGCGAGTAAGGGCGCTGCAGGGCTAACAGGATGTTAGCACCAAGAGTGGCAGGGTCATTTTGAGCCCAAAGTGTAGTAGCGGGGCTCTCACTGGGGCGCCGTGCTCCCTGAGCTCGAGATGAGGGTCGTCGCTCTGGTAAGTAAATAGTCTCCAAGTTGTCTGGTGGTTGTTCCAGGTTGCCATGCTGCACATCACGTCCACCCTTTTCCACAACCATACGGGCACGATCCACCTCAGCGGGTCGAACGCCTACGCCCTGCGAGCGAACGGGCTCGAAAGAGGAGTTGGCACTTGCCTGGAACACACCCACTGGTTTAGGAGGGCTAGGAGTTGGGAAAGTAGGACTTGTCTCTACAGCTGGGTTAGAGTCTATCTGTTCAAAGTAGCCACCGGTGGAGGGGTGCAAGGGAGGGTGTTCTGATGGCCGGGACTCTCCTGTTGTATAAACGTTCCCATAAGACCTTGGTGTCGCCGAGGGGCATGGCCGCCGCTGTGAGGACCGTGTCCACTGCTGTGACTGACATTGCTGTAGCTGGATGAAACGCTTGCAGAGCGGGCAAGACGAGGAGCAGTGTCAGGTGTCTCGAGGTGGGCCCCACCTCAAAGGCGTGGCTTGGTGGTGGTTCACTAGGCAGCACTTCTTGGTTCGGTACACATTCAAGGTTCTCCACTGAATCACAAGGCCCTGCCCCAGCTCGGATGTTACCACTGTCATTTAGGTACGGACCAGACAACTCAGTCATTGAATGAAGAGGTGAGAAACTCCATTTACACGGCCCTCCCCTGACAAAGTCTCCACATTTTCTACATCGTTCCCTCGAAAGAACATCGAAAGGGTTCCGGGATCACTGGGGGCTTCAGGGTGGGCACAGGGCTGGCATGTTGAGGTGGATTCTGATTGAACCACGGCTCCAAGGGTGCTGCTGACTGGCTGAAATAACTCTGGGCTGGGTAGTGGGAGTTCTGTTGACCATTCGCCCCGTCATATTTGTGGGAGCTGGCAGACCTTGATTTTGGGATTGGGAAAAAGGTGGGGGTAAGTGTGGAGAGGGGGCAGGGGTGGGGCATGAGAATGGAAAGGCTGAGATGGCAGATCACTGGTAGGCTGAAAGTAGTTTTGAACTGAAGGTGGGCGGCTACTGTGATCGGGTACCCAGTGGGAATGAACAGGCGGGGGCTGGGACTGAAATTGAGTTGGTGTTTGAACTGGGGGTGTTGGGGCAGTGGAAGCAGGATGTGATGGTTAAAATGTAAGTGAGGGGCTGGGTTAGGCAACTGTGCAATGTAGGGCATAGGTTCTTGGGAATAAAAGTATCCTGGTTCTGTAGAGGGAGGGTTGGAACTCTGTGCAGGTCCTGGGGGTATAGGTTGTGGGGTAAAAATTCTTGGTGGGGGCCAGGTGAGGCTGCTTTGCTCCTTGTGGTGGTGCAATCGAGTTGAACCCAGCCACTGGCGTTCCTTGCATAGGAAGCGGGTTGCTGTTTGTGGGTGGACTCTGACTGCCACCAGGCATGGGAGACTGACCGAAGGCAAAAGGATCAGTCATTGGCTGGGTGGGTGGGATAGCGCTTGTCATAGCAGCTGCACCCCCGTGCTTGTGGGGTCTATTTCTTCTGAAGGCATTGGTCCCGCTGGAGGGGGGTGGAGGTCCAACAGCTCCAGACGGGGCTGTCCGAGGAGGAGGTTGCATCTTCGCTGACTCTCACAGAAATTCAGGGCTTTCACAATTATTGGAGATCTCCTTAAAAAGATGAAAAACATAGATTAAGGTTAATTCTATTTTACTGTTCGATACTCAACAGTTACATTCAACAACACTTATTTTTCGACAGAACTAATACAAATATTTGACAGCAACAGGTCAGAATATATTCTGTATAGGCCTTTAAGAATATTCTGAAATAAAGTCAAATGATGGATATAGATTAAACAATAGATGGGAAACTCTGGGACATTTCGTGCACCCCACAATTGATATATTTTGTCTATATTTGTGACGGCCTGTAACACATGCACTTCCTTTTGTTAAAATGAAAATTTTGAAATCACAGTTCACAACATTGTCCATTTGTAAAGCAAAGCACAATTATGTTCCTTAAAATGGCAACGGGGCATCCATTTAAATTTACATTTATGCATTTGGCAGACGCTTTTATCCAAAGCGACTTACATTGCTTTATCCTATACATTTTACATATGTATTTGCAATCCCCTGGGATTGAACACACAAACTTGTGTTGTTAACGCAATGCTCTTACCACTGAGCTACAGGAAAGCATCCCTCTAAAAGCACACCAAAACGGACTACCTGTCACCAATACAAACAAACGAGATGAGTCTGTATTTTGGGGCTTACTCTTCTGAATGAGGGCTATTATCTCAACAAACACAGGTCCTATACGAATGCTCTCAACCTCACCATATAGAAGCAGTTTTTAAAAGAAAATAAGTTCCCTTCGATAGCCCTAACAGTAGACTGCACTCCTTAAAACAATTTGCACACAAACAGCACCAATTTATCACATTATCAAACACTCATAAGGTCTATGTGGACAGCAGGACAGCAGCAGCTACTATCTTGGCATATGAGGGGTCAACGTAATCTGTAAAACGATATTAAGCACATTGCAGGCCGGGTGTAAGAGAGAAATGTCCTTTTAATTACACTGAACTTTGAAACCTGTCTGTCTTTTACACTTAAGCAGGGGGACTTACTCCTGCAGGTGTTACAGCTTAATCAACACCAGCAGGTTAGGGATACAGTTTCTGTTTATGAAAATACCATGTATATCTTATTGTATGACACATGTCATAGAGCCTGTGATGCAGGGCTTTAGTGGCTGTAAACAACATAATTTATTTGGTCCCGTAAAAGAATGTGACTCCTTGACTATGTTACTTATACAAAAAATAGAATCACTTCTCCAAACAATTTCAAATTTCAAGTGTGCGGAGAGCGGTTATCAAAGCCCCCTGTTAGGTTTGCGTTGTAAACATTGAAACTAGGATTAGTGCCAAAGACAATAAGCTTACTTAACATATTTTGGTCACTTATTTAGAGTAAGTATTAATAGTAAGTATAAGGTTCATTGTTAAATGTATAACACAGATCTAGGAGTACTAGATATTATTATTCATAATGGAAACTTTGATCAATGATGATAAGAATTTTAACCATGTTTTTTTTGTTATAGTAAAAGTGCAACAATGTTTTTTGCCTCATTAATTGTGATTTGCAAAAGTTTTACAGGAAAACAACCCAAGCAGAAATATGATTATTTGATGAGACCATCATTTCTGAGTACTAAATCATGGTTACTACAGATAAATTATAGTTCATTTTGAAATTTAAGAAAGCAATTGGCACAATATACATAGAGCTTTGACAATAAATTCTGTGCTAATCTGTGTATCTTTCTATGGACACTGATCTTTAGACCTCGAATTTGCTGATGCATCATTTTATATCTCAGTAATTTATACTCTTATTTCGATTATAACTAATGACTTCATCGTTGTGTCCAACTGTAGCCTAGTGTCTCCCCTTTGCAGACACAAATCAAACCAGTCCATCTGTTATTGAAAATCTGTACTTGATTGGATTATATCCGGTCCAAAGGCGGACACTCATAGCGCCTCTTACTGGACTGCCACGCAATTCTTTCATCTGATGTCACGTCCTGCTCTTTAATTCCTGTTTGTTTAACACTATCGGTAAACATATACTCCATAGAACACTCGTGTATGAAACACGCAACAACACTGACATTAAGTTAATGCTGATTGACAAAGGTGCATAAAACCAGAGGACAAAACTGTCAAAACAAAACACCAGATGAACTTGCATCAGTGCAAACCACACAGACAAGAGGCAAAAATCAACTATACCTTCAAATTAAGAGCTTTTAATCACACATTTATCTGCACGTACAACTATACATCTAGGAGGCGACACGTGGCAATGTCATAAGCATGAACATTAGAGAATAACTTGTATATGAATGTAAATATAGGACGAGAAGTATTACATATGACAGCTGACTGGGCCATTAGCCGTTAGCATGCTAACCATCACAGTTAATCCCCCGAAAAAGAGATCCCTCAGAGCAAAATATACAGAGCACTGGAAAACTCTTACCCCTTATCTCCCGAACGAGGTATGCCGACACTAACAAAACTCAATACGAGCACGTCTAGGCTTGAGTTTTCAGAAAAATGCAGGACGACGCGACTGACACTCGTCCGCCATGTTGGCCGATCGCGTCCTGCTTGACGACGTGTACATGTGACGACATGGCTGGCTCTAGATTAGCCCCGCCCCGGAATGTCATAAAATGAATATATAATATTACATAATCGTCAGGGTTTTCTTGGGGTCGGTTGTAAAAATTTGATAAGATAATATTTACATAACATTACGCCGTTACATTTGCTGCATTTATAAGTTACAACTGCATTAAGTCTAGACTGGCCTGCAATTACATGCGTCCCCTGCTGACTCAAGGATGTTATTTATTTGGTCCAAGCTTTTGTACATAGATCTCTAGAATTTAACTGAAAAATTAATTATTTATACAACTCCTTTTAAAATGCTAAGTTAGTTCATTACTTTCTTGAACCATAATGCTGTTGAGGTCAAACGTAGCCTTAGACGTACTGAAAACCTTGGCTATACTGATCTACAATGTCCAAACAGTGCCCATAAAGACATTACATCTTATGTACCGGAGAACTGTCTAAATTAAACATTTCACCCAAAAGGGACATTTCACCCCAAAAAAAACTTGATAGATTGAATTAATTAGGAAACGCCCAAGTTGTCCCAAACATGTTGTTATTCTGTTCAAGTTGTCCTACCCCTATAGAAATATTGTTTTTCTGTGGAAGATTTCTTGAAGAATGTGGAGAAACAAACTGTTCTGGGTCAGTCAATAGTGTCAATAGTGAATAGTGCCCCAGAACCGTTCCAAATTAAAGTTTAATAAATGATGACATCATTTTCTTTTTTGGGTGAACTATCCCCATTACATTCATTCTCTGAAATACAAATCATACATTACAAAGTAAAATCTCAATAAAGTTTTTTTATTTTTGCAATTATCTTAATAGGTATGTTTATAAAATGTATAAAACTAACAGAGGGCAAAGCAAACTAAAATTGTACAATCTAAAATTGTACAAACAAGACAAACACAAGGAAACAAATACATAATTCTAAATCTATAATAAATAGTGAAACACCAATGCAGGACTCTCTAAAAGGTTTTGCTACTTTTGCATAAAGAAACACTCTTTGATTCTAGAGGTTTCTGACATGACAGCACACACATACACACATGTGGTCTGAGAATGTCTGTTCTTTTTGGTCCAGTGACAATAAGCCGCTATTGGATCGTTCATCATACTGGGCATAATATTTATACAGAGACCCAGTATTTACAGTAGTGTGAACTTTAGATTTGAATGAACTCTAACTGCTGTGTTTTTATCGCTACATTGTATTTGAAATAATAAGAAAATGTAAATAAGAGTGCATATTGTTCTGCATGTATGTACATGTGTGTGTGTGTACAAGCGTTTAGTCTATATCCAGATCACTGTCGGAGTCGTTGGTGACAGCTGCATTTCGAATAGATGAGTGTTTGTTTGGCTGTGTGAATTTCTCCGGCAGCAGGCCGAACTCTTGCAGGAGCGCTTCGACGTCTGTGGCATAAAAATCATCTCCGAGCTGATCGGACACGCGTACCAGATTCCCCACCAGCTCTCCCCCTCGATACAGCAACAGGGCCGGCAAAGCCGAAGTGCGGAAGAGAGCGCTCGTACCCACTGCCGAACCACTCACCTTACAAAACTTCACCTGCCGGTCACAGAGAAGATCGGAGACATTAGTAACTGATTTTTATTAGTTAACACAATGATTTTTCAATGACCTTTGATTAGTTACCATCGGGTACTGCAGTGCCAGGCACAGCAGACTGCCCTCCATGGCCTGGCAGGCGGGCACCTCCGGCTCGTAGATGTGGACCAGGACCAGCGTGTTTTTTCCCTCTTCGTCAATGGCACGCAAGAACTCCTCCCCCGAGGGGATGTCAATCACCTTTTCAAATCGCTGCCCCCCGCACAGCTGTCGCCTCATTTCCTCCATGCGTTGCAGGCGGTACTGTTGCAGGAAGGATTCATCATCATCATCATCTTCCTCATCTTCATCCACACGAAGCGTCATCTGACAGACGAAGAAAGAAAGATGGAAATGTGGTATAAAAGTATATACCCGTTTAACTGTGCCATTCATACTCCTGTAGATGAATACAGAGCAATATAAGATTCTGCTCATGTGCAGGTTATTTTTTCTCACCTTTCCTGCAATCTTATCTTGCAGTTTTTTCTGTTTCTCTCTTTCGGCCTCCTCGTCCAAATGCGACTTGCATGTCATGCTGAGTTTCTTGACGAGTCGCTCCATCTCTTTCTGCTGCTCCATGCGCTGCTCATTCTCCAGCTGCTTAAATTTACGCCAATCATTAATAACACCCTTCGGACCTGCAGGAGAAGCACACAAACAGATCTCAGATCAGTCTCACACGTGTGGTTGATGTTCATGGACAGACACCATATTTAATCCGACGACGTCTGAGTGGTAGTAAGGTATTTGTCTGTTAAGCTTTGCTTTTATCGTTTGGGATGCAGTAATTTAAATTAATCGACCTTCGAAGCATCAATAAAGCTTAGACATCTGACCTTATGTACAAATGAATTAACATAGAATGCCACCAAATGACCTTATTTGATGAAGAAATTCAGACTAGATTACCTCATTTATATCATAACCTATATAAAACAACACATACAATTGAAAATGTCTGCTAAGAGGCTTAAGTGGGGGATGCAGTGTTCCCATGGCAACCGTACCAGTATTGACAGAACTGCCATCTGCACTGTAATCAATTTCTACATCCAACACTTCCTGGTCACGGATGGTTTTGGAAGCGTTCTCCTCTTCCTCGTGGTCGCTCTCTTCATCCTCACTGCTGCTATAGTAATACTGCAGCTTCTCCCCTAGGATCTTATCATCCAGCGTGGTCATGACTGCAAACTGAGACAAGGATGTGAGAAAAACAGTTAGTCCAACAATAACCGGTATCACACAATCACATCGAGATGTGAGAAAACCACAACTTTCACATCAAGTTAGGCATCACGCAACAAAGCCAGTGGTTCAGTTTTAGGATGGATGCTTAACCTAATATAAGCATTCAAATCAAGCCGAATTCATCTGCTTCTAACAGGTAACCTATCTCCAGACAGGACATTTATTCCAGAATTTTTAAACGAAAAATATCTCGTCAAACAAAACAGCATAAAGATCCAATATAACATCATATTCTTGACGATTCACTCAAAAGGGACGCAGCTAAGGGATTAAATAGCCAGTGATACATTGACGTAACTTGGGAAATGGGAACTAGGTCATATTTAATAATTTAACAACCTAAATAAAATAAATTCTCAATAGTTTCCAGTTATAGCGCGTCTCATTAGCCATAGGTATTACTACACTACAGTAAACATTTGTGATTATAAAGGTTGTTTACTAGCATGATAGCCTAGCCTGCAACCTTGCTAGTCCAATATCGAAAACAAAAATCATACGAGAACAAAACAGAGTGCAAATGCTTGTTTATTAACCACACAAATAAGCTTAATGATAATATCAGTATTTGTTTTCTGAAAAATCGATTGAATCTTACCAATATTAGATTTCTTTAGAGCAAAGCTGAGCGCTGCCACTGCCGCTTCTGAAGAGCTACTTCCGTGCGGTGCAGGTCTTCCCTAAGCAGCACACAAGGTGACCAATCACCGCGCGAAACAGAGTTACTGACATTGAACTACGCCAATGAGCGCGTGACTTGGTTGAAAGAGGGCGTTTCGGATATCTCATAGGTTTAGCAGTATGGAAAATGGATGGATGGATGGACAGAGATGTCTCGGGTTTTCAAACGTACTGTAATTTACCACCACAATTCAATTTCACTATATAATGAAGTACCCGTTTTAAATTATTCTTAATTATTTTAAAGCAATTATACTGTATGTAAAATAACTAGAGTTGACAAAATTAACCAGGTTTAACCGCTCTAGTAACCGTTTTTTATTACTGGTATAGTAGTATTTTAGTATTTAAGATTGTTTATGTAATATATTTTAAAATTAAATAAAAATTGGTGATATAAATGGAAACAATCCGTCAAAAACATTTTTTTTGTACAAAGTAAAACTGGTTGAAATTTCTTTGGTCAGGGGAAGTCCTAATTGTAATGAAATTACCTTTACAACATTTACTATGTGGTCTTTTTAACCTCAACTAGAAATATGTTAAAACTAATATCAGTCAAAGTAAATAATAAACAGTGTATATGCCATGGTATATTCAATGCACTATATTAGCTCGGTGCCACTTTTATTGTTTCCACTAAACATTAAACATATTCTTGAAGATTTCCATAGGTCTTGTTTCAGACCTCTTGTCCTAGGACTCGAACATGACTCGGACTCGACCCTCACTGGACTCGGTCTTGACTCGAACTCAAATGAGCTGGTCTCGACTACAACACTGGTTATTCATTCTTGTCTTGACCCAAGATGCATCTGCAAGTCTCCATCGTTCTTTGTGTTCTTTTCAACGGAGGTAAAAAAGACACTCACAGAATTTTAAGGGTTATTTGGTAAATATATGGAGTTTGCAGATTCTCTCTCTCTCTCTCTCTCTCTCTCTCTCTCTCTCATCAAAGGATGTCCAGTGGAATGTAAAGGACTATATCAATGAGCAAAGGACAAGTGCTGAGCAGTGACCCATACAAATCTACAAATCATAATTTGAGTCTTAAGGCGGTGAGTAATATGATTAATATTAAAATACATCACATGCCATGTTGTATTTGGTGCACAGATAAATGCCCTCCACCTTGAAATATCATGATGCCTGTGTAAAACCACTGCCTCTTCTTATTAGAGAGAAGCAGTTTCCTCCTTCTGTCTTCTCTGCTCATCTACTTTGTGTTTCAAAAAAGATCACTGCATCATGGGTTAAATTACAGCACAAAGGTTTACTTAATATCATTCTTGAAAGCTTATCTTTGATATCAGAAAAAAATATGTACATCAATTACAAAAAAACAATATTTCAAAAAAGAAGAATGTTACAATAATAATAATAATTCAGCTGCCGAACATCATTATGGCTTTATGTTTATATGGTGATGTTGCCGTATGTTCATATCAGGCATGTCAACGCTGCAAGCGCTTGTTTGACTTGCCAAGTTAACTAAAGTTGTTACTTTTTGTACAGCTCAAAAAAACATGAAGTTTGTATGATAGTCTTACAACAACAGCCAGCAGATGGAAGCAGATAGTCTTTTGTGTATTTCAAAACAAGCCCATTCTATAAGTGGCCATGAAGGCGAACAACAACATGAATTGATCACTGTGAAAAAATCTCTTTACCTATATCAGGAAATGAAAAGATAAGAGCGAACAAAGAACTTTTAACATACAAAAAACAGCACGAAAACACCTTACACTTTATTGAGAGTGCTTCATATGGAAAATAAAAAGTGAAGGTGCTCTATGGGCTCATAAAGTCCATCTGCAATAAACTAAAGTGTCATCGAAAAGCCTTCATAATCTCATGGCTGCATACAAAAAAACAATGTGCTCCATACTGAAAAAACAACATACACTAAAATTTACCAGAACCATTAATTTACACGTCCAAAAGGTCCCTCTTTGGTTAAATGTTTGTTTTCCATTTCCTTTCCTAGTAATATTAACATAATAAATGCCCTGTATTTTAGGAATAGATGGATTACAGTTACGCCTTATTTTGAATTGTTTAGCCATGTGATGTACATTACCGTTCATTATTTGTGTTAAGCCAATATGTCAACTATTCATGTTTATTTCTACCAATAGAAAACCCTACATATAAGAAATAAACTAATTTAATGTTTAATCCAATAAGAAAAGTTGATAATTGTACAACATTTGAATAGTGATTGCAGTGATTACATTTAAGACATTTTCCCTAACCACTGGCTCGGGTGTAAAGATGGTAAATATATATTGTCACTTAAGGTATAACTTTTTAAAAGCTATTGTTTTACAAATATATAAAAAAGCTCCTACATTCAAATTCAGCAAAACTCAAATACTTAAACAAATTTGTTATATTGTAAAAAAAAATATTATTGTTACAAAACATGAATAATTTCACAGCAAATACTGAATAATAAATAAGATTAAGTTCAGTTAAAGCATGGAAGCATTTCTGACAGGGAACAGGTGAATCGAGGATTAATATAAAAACAAATTTGTGGCTAAAAAGAGTTTTATTAAAAAAAATCTTCACATTTGTGCCTACTATTTCAAATCCTAACTTTGTTAAATACATTACAAGTTCTTCAATAATAGACTTTGAGGTTCCGTGAATTTTTTAACGTGTCCTTGCGAAAAGACACGTTTGATATAATAACACAACCATAATGCATGCAGAAAGTGTTTTGGTTGCATCAAAACACTCTGAAAGAGAGATAAAGGAACTCATGTATTACAGCTGTAACATTAAAAGTGTGTTAAAACACAAACACCTTTTTCAAGGAGCAGCAGAGTTTTGTGCCCTCCCCTTTCTGAACAATTACAGTATAAAGAGACACTGAAACACTCAAACCAGATCATTCCTCTCCTGACCGAACATGGATCTGCGCATCACCATTGCACTTCTCTTCATACTCATCGCTGGAGGTAAAACAAAACTCAACATGCATCAATATGTCTTATTTTATTTACATGAAGAAACTACTAAAACTCTCTTCTTTACTTTTCTTGTGTTCAAGGATACTCTCTCCAGTGTTATGTGTGCACGTCTGTTCTGAGTAGTCCTTGTAATAACACAGAGACATGTCCTGCTGGAGTGACCCAATGTTCATCTATAACATTGACAAGTCTTGTTGGTAATTCTGGTTTGATTGTGGAAATTTACCGTAATAATGTACTGACTGTTAAATGGAGAGGAAATGTGAAATGAAATATGAATTGGCTTGCAAACTTTTTATATATCAAAAGGTTGCAAGCCATACAATTTTATAGAAATGGGGTTAATGTTATATGAAATGTCAACATAACTGTTTCGTATTTCATGGAAGTTTGTTTAAAAGTTTTTTATAAAAATGTCTTGAACGTGCTTTGTAAGCAAAAGACTTCACGTGGGCACCATGTTGGAGTCTATGGGGATAGGACTTTTTTCCTCATATAAAGTATTTTATGTTATTCCAGGTTCTCTATCTACAACTAAAGCTTGTGCAGCCGCCTGTCAAGCCCTGACCGTAGATACTATTATAGGGTCAACTTCTACCAAGTGCTGTAATACAGACCTTTGCAATGGCGCAGGTATGTCCTTTGACCTCCCTACTTATTATATTAAAATCAATGAATATTTCCTGACACATTTCTATATGGCAACTGCAATTTTAATGTACAGATTTTTCTGTAACGGGTTAATGTAAACATTTGAACAGGATGATCCGTGTGACTTTTTCTGTCCACAAAATTACAATCCAGACTACATTTGCATGAATAATTAACACACTTTATGTGACCCTACATCACAATACCAGTATTAGGTAGCAGGAGAACATTTGTAGTAAAAGCCAAAAATACACTGTATGGGTCAAAATTATCTACTTTTCTTTTATGCAAAAGTCATTAGGATATTAAGTAAAGATAGTGGTCCATAAAGATATTTTGTATATTTACTACTGTTATCACTACTTTCAGATGATGTAAAAATCTCAATTTCTAAAAAATCTGAAATTCTTATGTCACATTTGCTGACCCCAATGTATTTTGTGTGGTGAAGATGACTCCACTGTACAAATCTGTAAAATGTAACTATACATTTAATATGTAATATTTACATTATTCTGATGTGGAAAAATTGTTCTATATGAATTAAGAATTTACATTTGTATGTCTTCCTGGTTTAATGTAGCCTATAAGTGAAGTTCTGTATTTAACTTTTTTATTACAACGAAAACAGCAACAAATCATCAGAATCTTTAGACTTTTTTTTCTATCTACAGCAAATATATTCGACAAATTTTCTTCTACTGTTTACTTTGTGTTTTAATCAGATGGAGTCTATAAGGGCAGTTTTCTCCTCCTGCTGTGTCCACTGTTCTTCTACTCTCTGTTTCACTGAATTCAGCACAACTTCAGATTCTTCAAGAACACAAACAACAACAACAAAAAAATGAATGTGACCCAATTAACTAAATACAAGACTAAATTAAATTTGTTTGTTGCCTAACCTAACATTTAATAAAGGATATATCTAAAAATTGTGTTTGTGTGTTGAATATGAATAATTATGCATATTGGTCTCACGTAAGAATGTTTATATGTTTACATAACTAACTGTCTGTATAAAAAATGACGGAAGGTACTCAAAGTTTTGAAGCTTACAGGTTATGTTTTCCCAAACCTTTATTTCTACAGACTCTGTATAATAATCCACAGCTTAAAGCAACTCTTTCCTTTCTCAAAAACACTTGAACTTGTCCATAAACATATTTTAACTAAAAACAAATGTTAACCGCAGATGTAAAAGTTAACAAACAACAAACCATTGTTTTGGCCAGCATTAACAAATCATATAAATGTATTTAAATTAAGTATTTAGAAACTTTATTCACATTCATAAACAATTTTCTTGTATTGAGAACAGAGTTACAGTTTTTACAATTGCTATGAAATTTTTCAAATACTTTTAACACCTTTTGAACACTTATGCAAATAAATAAATCACAGCCGTAGTCTATATTTATAGCTGCGGTCATTAACATGTAAATTGAGGGACAGATATGGGAATTGAGGGCACCCCTCCCTAATGTGAAATGCATATCCAACTATAATTTTTTATGTGTAAAGAAGCATTTACATTTTATTAAATAAATAGTGAATGGGATATTAAAGTATAAAGAAAACATATTGTTACCAAACTTACAAATATTGTTGGAGGTTTATATTCCTGAAAGGACATTTCAATATGTATTTGTACTGTTACAGTTTTTTTCAATTGCTATGGCAATTTTAGCAATACTTTTAACAACTTTTCTAAACTCTTAACACAGTTATCACAACATCTGGCTGTGTATGCTATACAAATAACACATTTCTTGTTGCTTTAGCACAAAATCCATACATTTCACACAGATTTAAAATGCATTAACTTCTTTCACACACAAGCTCAACCAAGACATAAACTATTTATTTTTACTGCCAAATTTACAAATGCTTTCACACTATTAATCAGAGCAGATAACGTGTTTTGTCATTATGTCATAACTGTTTTTTTTCTGATGCTGTTTTTTTATATTTTGTATTTTGAGATACACGGCAGGTTTAAAGTTTATTTTTGTTGTTTTGCAGGAATGTTCTGTATCAAACAAATCCTTTACTACAGCCATTTTGTCTCTTTTTTATAACCCATGCCGTATATTCTGACACTACCTTGAGAGTCTTTTTTTGTATGGAATTTCTGCAGCAAAATAATCAATGCATGCGTTTACTACTGTAAACCCAACAAAACAAATGTAGGCTTCAAAAGAAACTGCAGTGCAGAACACAATATGATCAATACAATATAATGTTTTAATGTTATATAATGTCTATTAGACAGTGCAAACATGACACCAATGCAGTTTCTGTAATTCCAACTGATGTTAGTTTTTTTTTTGACATTGTGCTATGATTGACAAAATGTATCTGTGGGTAAAGAACAGTGTTAGTGTTTTGGTTTTGTTTTTGTTTTAATGTATTGTTGTAATTTGAAAACTAGTGTTGGAGTTTAGTTTACAATGTGTGATTTTTAACATGAAAGTTACAGTTTTTCCCATTGTGTTTTATTTGTGTTGCTGTGTTAAGAGATTAGAAAAGTTGTTAAAAGTATTGCAAAAATTGTCATAGCAATTGGAAAAAATGAAGGTCATCATGGGGTAACAGCAGGTTTTGTTTTCTCTGAAATTTAATAATCTTTTCAAGTTTAGTAAAATGCACACTTATAATTCGAGCACACCATTTGAGGTGGATTAAATTTGTGAGATAACAGGATGCAAGTTGAATCTCTTGAATGTTTTAAAACACATGGACAAAAAACAACACTTTCACTCGGTTTCCTTCAGATGAAGTAGTAAAAATACTTTTAATGTCACAATTTTTTTAAAGCATAGTTTACCCAAATATAAATATTTTGTCATCCTTTATTCACCCTCATGTCATTCATGGAGGTTGAGCACCAGCAAAACCATAAACCGACTCCTATGGGTCCATTAAATCCCGGCACAGATGAAGCACAAACAATGCAGTACTTAACACTGTATTTATTAATTTATTGGCATTAACCCCTTGAGATAACACATTGAGGGGTGGGGGCACAGTAAAAAATACACAAACCCGTTTGTTTTTTATACTATCAGTACATACTTCAGCCTTATTTCTCATCTGAAGGATTTTTCAGTAAATGATCTCATTTGGCACTAGACGGGCCTACTTTTAGTGTATAAATGTATACTGTTAAGTAGTGCTTGCATCGATTAAGTAAATGAATCTATTTTATCACACATTTTTTTCTGTGATCAATCATGATTAATCTCACATAACATCAATGTTTTAAAATATACTTTTACATTCTAATAATTTCACATTTAATTTTCAAACTAATGTACAAACAACAGATTTCTTTACCAGCATCATTTTATGAATGAAATTCAATATTATAACATTAGTTACTGATTAATTTTAACATTGACTACAGCCATTCAAAAGTATAATTGACAGCTTTCATATCTAACAGGTATCAAGGAAGTATACAGAAATTGAATAGAAGTTTTCAAACACTTTACAGTCTTTAATGCTAAATTGTAAATTAAAAAACAGAAGAATTCTCATTAAAGTGAGAGGTTGCAGTGCAAACATAAAGCAGAGAGGCAGGATCTACATGCTGCTGATTGCTCCAAACATATAATATAATCCGTAAACATAAAACCAAGAAACAATGAACAGAACCTGGAGACCACACAACAACAAACAATAACCAACAAGAGACAATGACAAGTCAACCATAGGTAACAAGACACACTTAGAGACAAGTATAAGGCATAGAAACACCAAACAATCGTAAGAGTAATACTATTGTTAAATCAAAATTTTACTGAAGTTGATAGAGACATCAAGGGAGCTTAAGAGGTCGTGTGACATGCCCATGATGTCAATAAAACAAGTTCTGTCTTGGATTGCAACCTGTAATGGCAGCTTATCCTTCTCATGTTTCACTTTAAATATTTTTTTTTGTCAAATGAAAAACTATAATTAACATGACATGTGTATATATTTTTTAAATATATTTTTTAAAAAACATAGCATTGAAAAATATTTAGAATCAGATACAATGGTTTACTCAATCATTTCCTTCGTGTGAAATTATACAGGACTGGAAACACAAAAAAACATGAAATAATGTTAGGAAAAAAAGATGAAATATGTTAGAAAAACATAAAATAATGAAATGCAAACATAACATGTCTACACTTACTTTTGTCTAATTAAATAAGTGAAAATATTAACTATTTGCTAAGATCTTTGGTGCAATAAAGAAAGAACTTACATCATTGAAATGCAGTCTAAGCAATACAAAGTTTGTTTCTGTTGATAACCTCACAGAAAAAAAACACATACACAGATTTGTAATATGGCCCATCAAAAATATTGTAAACTTTTTATTATGTAAGTGCTGGTCTTTTAGATCCATGGAACATTGCTGTTCTGTCCATTATTTACCCAGCATGGGTGAAAAACAGCCCAAAACTTGTTGGAGTTTAGAAAGTATCATTCCACATAAAATGTTTGTTTTCAATATTTTAGTATTGCTGTTTCTTGCTTCATTCTGTTACAAGAAAATGAGAAATAGGCCTATTATTCCTTGCTTGACTCTTAAATATGGTGTGTCTATCTAGATCTAAATTTTTACAGTTTTTCTCGATTGCTTTAACACATTTCTTAAATTTTATGCCTTGTATTCTCAAAACAGTAAACACAAATCCATAGCATCTCACGCAATTCCCCAAACATCATATTTTCAGGGCAAAATGAAGTTCTCTTTTCAAAACCATTCAAACTTGCTCAAAAACCAAACTCTTCCTGCAGACATGACACACAAATCGCTGTAAATAACCTACAACATAGTCTTAGAAACTGGTGAGATCAATTCAAAACACTGTTACTAATATCTCTTATTGGGATTCAAGAATAATTTGACAGTTTAGTGTTTATTAGGAATATACAACATAAAGAGTGCATATAGAGCAACATGCAAGAATGAGCTTTAGGAAAATATAATACATTACACTACTGTAAAGTAGATGAAGAGGATCTTACAAGACAATAAACGTTCAAAAACCAACTAACAATTTGAGCTGGTCATGCAACAAAATTCAGTATACAACGGTACAAATAACATTTTCATTCAGGCATTTAGCAGTGCTAAATTTTTCTGCAAAAATACTGAACTGTGAAAAAAAGGTGTACACGTGCTACAGTTTATTAGATACAGAATAGTGAAATGTTTCTCATATAAAGTGTGTACTGTTATTATACTGTATGTTTACTATAAGTAGAATTAACCCCAGTAGATGATGCACAATAACCAGTGCTCCTATTGATATTATCCTGAGATTCTGATGTGTGTGTCATCAGTTTTGCCAATAAATGTTTTTAATGATGGATAAATGTGTGCTATTAAAGTTTACATATTGACACTTCAGTTCATTGTATTGTGTATTTGTGTTTTCTGAATAACATTGTTAAACCTTCTCAAAATGAGACTGTTTGTGTGTGGGGTTTGTACAAGTTTGTGTAACGTTATTGTTCCGAGAATGTGTTTATAGTTGTCAGAAAATGGTGAATTGATTCAAGAATTGTGTGTTAGCAATTGAGACAAAAAACAGTAATAAGACGTAGTCTAACGTTTTTGAAGATTAACCCACATGTGTCATTCTACTTTATACAAGGATTGATTCGTATAGGAATCGGATCATACGCGTCTACACATGTTCAAATGACCGTTTTAAGTCTTTCAAAACAACCACGCAGTAATTCAATGATGTAAATCAGCTCTGTGTTGTGCTGACACCTGGTGTTCACGGGCGGTATAACACTGCTTTCAGCACCCACAATCACGTGACGTGCCGTGAGTGCCTTCCAAACGGGATATATCGCCCTCTGCTGGCCACATTAGGAAAGGGACACATCAGAAATAAAACAACAGACCCCAAAACTTTAAGAAGTATATTGCATTCTCAACAAGCGATGATGTTTGTTTAAGACATTGATTTTTATTATTACGTTAAATGCAACTCCTCCCCTAACTTTTTCTTTTCTTCTGTTGTTTAACAAACAAAAACGCAGCCATGGCAAGCAAGGATTGTGTGATTTTAAAGCGATTTCAACGTGTAATATTTCGTGTATGTATTACCCGTATTACACATACTTACAGACATGCTGTACCTTAAGTAGGCCAGTATCATGCTGGGTAACACTTTACATTAAGAAACCCTTTTAAAAGCATTTATAAATATGTTCATTAATTATAAATAATTCATCTACAAATGCATTATGAAGCAGTTATAAATAAAAAGGGAGATTCTAAAGGAAATACCTGCCAAACAGTGAGACATTTTTTACTTACACGTTATAAATGCTTAATAAATGTATTTATTCATTATTTATTTCATTCGAAAGTATATTCTATATTATCTTGATGTTCTTTGCAATATAGGCTGTCAAACTGGACACTGAAGGATGTTATGTTGTTTTCTTACCTGCTCACGATTTGGTATTTCGTTAGAATCCCCCTTTTTATTCATGCAGTTATAACTGCATAATAATGCATTTGTAAATGACTTATTAATCATAATGAACACATTATTACATGCTTCATAAAGGGTACCTTAATGTAGAGTGTAACCCAATGCTGTAACACATTGGAGGAAATTATTTGAAATGAAAAATAAGCAAATTTCTGATTAAAGAAATATAATTTGTATAATGAGTGGAAAGAAAATTTGTCTGTGGTCCAATAACTTCCTTTAAAACAGCATAAACCTCAAAAAGATTTACATGGCATGAAACTAAATGCATCAATAGTCATTTATAGGGTATGAATTTCCCTGTTCTGCTCTGATATGATTTGTTTGTCATTTGCTATTCAAAATGCAATGGGGAATGTGACAGGTTGCACAAGAATTAAACATGCAAATAAAGTCTTTGCGATACAGACTTTCAGCAAAGCTCTGTCAGGCACAATACAAGATTACAATTTCAAACAATCCAAATTATACATAAATGTGTTTTATGTGTAAAGTATTTACGTTCAAAAACAGTGTTTTTCAAAAAATCTTCACAACTACACCCTAGATTGATATAAATATAAACTTGTTGTAGAAAATAAATAAAAGCTTGATGCCAAAAAACATTTTTAAGTAGAATGTGCGCTCACGTATGTTAATATTGTTTGGATGCTTCATGTCATGATTCCACTATCATGTCATGTTTATTCTTGTCTTGCAGTGGAGTCATGGCATTTGTTCTTGTTTTTGTTCATAGTTTATCCTGCTTTGTTTTCCCCATCGTGGGTTTTGTTTTGTCCTATTTTGTCATATATTAAATATCTGTTTTACCCCATACTACCATCTCATCTTGTCTGCCTGCGATTGGGTTCTCCTGCCTTGTCTTTCCTTGCGATCCATGACAGCTTTGTAGACAATGTGTAGACAATTTTCAGTTTGAAGATGAGTGTTTTTAATGTATTCTTTGTAAAATGACAAGTGGGTAAATTTAAAGTGTATTCGCACTAAATTGATGTAAAGTAATAAATAGTGAAGTTGAGGCAACTCAAAATAATAAGGCAACCTATCACAAGCATCTTTTATGAGTTATATCAACCAACTTATTAGATCAACAACTCAAAAATCACAACATACTCGTACTTTATAAATTTCTTTTTTTGTTGGCTACTTTTGATAATTACAGTTTTTTTCAATTGTTAAGAAGCGTTTGCCAATTCTTAAAATACTTTTTCTAAACTCTTAACACAGCAACATACCTACATCACACAATTAGCCAAATAGTTAATTTTATGACCAAAACCACAGTGTGTTAAATAAATACAAACTCTACATTTCAAAACCCTTAAAAACTTTTTCAATATACACTAACTCTGTCAAAACACTGCAAACCCGTTTCAAAATCGAATCATTCGGTCAAAACTTTAGCACTCGTTTTCTATCCAACATGAACACATAGTCAATCATACCGCAATGACTGTCAAAATACTAACAGTTGGTGGCATTACAAAAACTGCATTACTTGTCATGTTTCAGTTCTTTCTGTATAGAACATACAGTATGAAATCTTTTTTTTTTTCATTCATGCAGCTGTGTGTGTGTGTGTGTAAGAGAGAGAAATAATGGTGCATTAGATGTGTACAAAATAATATCTAAATGTGAAGGAGTCATCAATACTTTATAGAATGTCAACTGGAAAAAAAGACAGTAAGCTACAGAATTGCTGCAGTGAAGACTTTATTAGCAATATGAAATTGCTGTCAGTGATCAAAACGAAACAAGGACAAACATACATGGCCTTTGATTTACGGTAAAGTGTGCAAAAATAGAACAAAAGGACAGAAAAAAGGCCCAGAAAAAAAAATCCTGTTCTAATCTATACGACCTTCAGCATTTGGCCACATGTTCTCATCTACATCACATCTTATGCTGTCTCTCGCTATACACCTTGGATAGAAATGCTTGGCATGCCTTATCCATCCCTGACAGTCCACAACTGAGATGTCTCTGCAGCCAGCATCCATGTCATCCAGGAGGGACATTTGGTCTCGAGGCCAATGATCATAAACTTTCCACCTCCAAGCAGAAACAAATTCCTCAATGGGGTTGAGGAAAGGAGAGTACGGAGGAAAAAAAAGGAAATCACTCTTGGATGTTCTGCGAACCAGTTTGTGATTGCATGTGAATGGTGGAATGCTACATTGTCCCATGTAATCACAACAGAGCGATGTTGTGTTAATTGTGTTTAGAGTTTTAAAAATGTGACTATAGATTGGCCAAAGGGATGTTAGCAATTGAAAAAAAACTGTAAATGCAGATTTTCATTTGGGGACAGTTGTTGTCTAATGGTTGGACTGGAGTTGTGGATTTGAGTCTCAGTACTATCAGAAAATGTAAGGACTTTGCTCTCTTCCACTCTCACTGAGGTGCCTAACCCCAATAACTCCTAGGGTATCGAAGGCTGTACGCAATCAACATGATCTAACTACAGTGCGATGGTGCCACACCTCAGGGAAAAAGTGTGAACGGGGAACTCAGATGAAGGAACCATTGAAAACCTGCATGAAATGAAAAGAGCAACCACAATATTTGTCTATGGTCAAACTTCCTTTAAAACATCATGAAAACCTCTTTGGCATGTCAGTAGGATGAAACTGAATGCATGAAATATACCCAATTAACACATAGATTAATAATACTGTATAACATTTGCATAGTTGTCGTTAAGAACAACAAGATTCAAACAGAGACTAAAATACAACTTTATCAAATGTCAAGACAGTGGTAAGGATTCTGCCGTTCTGCTGATGGCTTGGTCATTTCATTTGTATATTCAAATGAAATGTTACTGGGAAACAGGACAGTTTGCACAACAACATCTTTATTTCCATGTTGTTTTATTATTGTTTTGACTACCGATGATTTTGCACACAGTTGCATTCTGTTTTTACATTTAAACTGTGAAATGTATGTAACAACATTCAATTAAAAATGAATTTAATTTAATTCAAACGAGACAGCAATGCAATTTATTTGTACAGCAATTAAAATAGCTTTATGTAAACATGACAGTAAACAGGCGAATCCTCAGATTAATCTCATTGAAGACCACTCTTCTTGTTCATCGTCCTCTTCCTCCTCTTGCTCTCCTTCCAACTCCTCGTCCTCTAATTCCAACTCTGCCTCGTCCTCTGGCTCTCCCTCCAACTCCTCTTAATCTGTCTGCATTTTTTGCATCCGTTGTTCAAAACCCATAACTTGACCCATGACCTATAATAGGCCTCTTATAAAGTCATGATTGGTTGGTAAAACAATGTTTTTTTTGCTCAGAGGAGTTAATGTGAGGCACTGATGAAGGAGTGTGGCATTTTGATTGGTTGTGTTTGGAAAAGGAAATCAAAATACTTCCTGTAGGATTTTTGTAGGGTCTTGTAAAAAGTGTTTTAGTTCACTGAAAACTGAGTTAAAGGTTGAGAATTAGTGTATGGTTATGCCGATTTGGTGTGTGGTTCTGGTGTTTAATTGTGTCAGGTTTCAGAAATTGTGTGACAAGAATACATTTTGTGTGTAAGCAGTTGAAAACTAATAACTTTAACATTCAAAAATACCTAATGAACTGAAGAAGATACATTTGACACGGATGAAATTCTGACTTAAGTGTCAACAGCATCCAAAATGATGATGACAACAAAGCATCAGTGAAGCTTAAACACATCAGAAAAAGGAGGAAGCAGCTGTCTGTTAGTTTATGTTTCTATGTTTTTAATGATGTATCTGCCAGTGTCATGCCATTTACACTTAAGATGTGGCCTGTATCTGGGTGTTATATATTTTATCCATATATTGTGAAATATTACAATAGACAATAACTTCTATTCACTCTTCATCATTGGGTGTAAAGAGCAAACATACAATATTTAAGAGCTCTTTTCTATCCATGTAAAACCTAGAATATGTTTACATTCAGCAGATGTTTTAATCCAAAATGACTTATCTACAATAAGTGAGTTTCTATTTACGCCTAGAAAGACTTTTTAAATATTAGTAGTCAAATGCAATATACTGTGTTGATAAGATTTCATGACGTGTGTTAAGCATGATCTCACGGCAGTATATGATTAAAACATTTAATAAAATGATTGTTGGTAAGAGCAGATTTTTTGCTTATCAAAGAACTGAACTGACTTGAAGTTTCCTTTCCCACAACACTTCTTGAAAGCATTCTTTTAATGCTTTTTTTCACTGCAATGTGAGAACCTCAATGACGTATGCACCCAAATCCTGGCAAGGACGCATCTGGGAGCAATGTTTTATATGGTCACCCTAAGAACCACACATAACCTATCGGCAAAACCATACACTTCTTGACCTTCGACTCAGTGTCCTAAAAGACAATTCACAATCCTCTATGAAACACACAAAAATCTTACAGGAAGTATATTGATTTTCATTTTCACACACATCCAATCAAAATGCCACACTCATTCATCAGTGCCTCACATTAACTCCTCACATGTGGACATATACTGTGTTCATTTAGTACAGTGCACTGCATTGGTGACAGTCTGGGAGGTATCAAACTGTGCAAAAGTACAGCCGACTGTAAGAAGACATGCCGACCGTGTTTGTCATGGTTTGCGGACAGAACCCAGAACTGCAGGCAGCAGTTAAGGGGTCAGAAAATGTAAAACAAAAACCAAAAGACTTTTCAAAAAAGGCAAACAAAAACTTCCCACTAGGGGACAAAACATGAACTAAAGTGGAAACAAGGGGCACTACCCCAACTCACTAAGAGGCAAGGAAAGGCAAGATGGTATTAGAAATTGGTGAAATATGCAACAATATCCTTAATGATGCCACAATTTTTGCCAATCCCTACAGAAAAAAAATTGTACTGTGTATTCACTGGATACAAAACCACAAGTGCTTACAGCAAAAAAATGTTTTCAAACTTGCTTTTGTTTTTACAGTGAATTTTCAACATCTCTCTGCCAATTTATTTTAATTTTGTACAGAAATGTACAAAGGAGCTCATGGAAGAAGAGCTTTAGGTTTTGAATAACTGTCTGTGTGTATATGACATATCCAAAAATATAACATTATGGTAAAGGTGTCTGCAACAGAAGACAAATGTTTGATTTTGAAATGTATTTGGCATATCTTTATTTTCACTTTTTTTTTAATGGGCAGCACAAAGTGTGTGCATGAAAGCCTCCCCTTTCTGAAGAGTTATAAAGAGACTGAAACACTGAAACCAGATCATTCCTCTCCTGACCCAACATGGATCTGCGCATCACCATTGCACTTCTCTTCATACTCATCACTGGAGGTAAAACAAACTCAACATGCATCAACATGTATTATTTGATTTACATAAAGAAGTTACTGAAAGTCTCTCTCTCTCTCTCTCTCATTTTCCCCAAAGGACACTCTCTCAAGTGTTATGTGTGCTCAAAAGTTCAGAATGGTGTTTGTAATACAACAGAGACATGTGCTGCTGGACTTTCAAAATGTTCCAATGGAACATTGACAGCTCCTGATGGTAAATCCAGTTTGATTGTGGACGTTTACTGTGTTAATGTACTGACAGAAATGTAAAACACAATAAGGGCAACTTCACTGTAAAACCTTCCTGTAATTCGCAGCATTGCCAGTAACTTAATTTACAATTTAGTTTTAAGCACAAACTTATCAAGCATACATATCTTTCTTTCATAAACACGAGTAAATATTTTAGGTCACTTTTCTTGTTATGTAAATGTTTCATTATTTAAGTAGATTTAAACTGTTCTGTTTTTTCTTATAGTCAAATTTACCTTAGTTATGCCATCATAACCACCAGTCCGAGAACGTGTCATGTACTTTCATACACAATTAATTTTTTATGTAATTTAATATTTAATGTTGTTATGGAATGACACCAGATTTCTTATTTTAAAGAAAATTTTGATTAAAACTGATTTATACATTGTAAAACAATCCACTGGCAGAAAATTTCCAATACATTTTCCTTTATTTTACGGACATTTCTGTTAATGCTAAAATGTAATTTAATGCAGTGCAAAATGTAGAATGTAGATAAAACAACAGTAAAAATGAATACAGAAAATACTTGCATATTGAAAAGTCACAATTGATATTGTGCCGTAATTTCATGTTTTTTTTAGAGTGTAGAGTTGGAGTCGATTTGCACATGAATTATCTTTTCATATGAAGATTTTTATCCTTTTGAAGGTCCTTCAACAAATAAATCCTGCTCAACAAAGGACTGGTGTGTAAATGCAACCGTACCGGTGAATTCTTCTCTCCTGTGCTGTGATACAGACCTTTGCAATGGCACAGGTATTTCCTTTAGCTTTCCCATGATTGTTTAAATGTATTGATTTGTACGACATTTTTCTACAATGCATCAAAAGTGCTCTGGGTCAACACGATACACTACACTGTAAAAAAAATCCTGTAAAATTTACAGTAAATTACTGGCAGCAGGGTTGCCAGCCAGATACTGTAAATTTTACAGCCACAGTTCTGTAATTTAATTTACAGCCATTTTCTGTAATTGCATAATACAGGAAAAAAACTGTAATTTTGAATAGCAACAGTATAATGCTGTATTTTTTACAGCCAATTGCTTGATTTTAATATACTGTATTTAGAAGAAATACATAATCAGTGTGTATCCAGTATGTTTTGCATACTTGATATACACTGTTTATTTATGTTTTAATTGATACAAAAATAAATTACAGACAAATTTTGTACCTTGTTGTACATTAAATATTTTTATTCAGTTACAACTTCATAGTAGCCAACATGGCTCTTTAAACATGGAATGTTTAAACATTCATGTTTAAACAATACGTTAACCAACATAACCCTCATGTAACAACATCGCATAACAAAGCCCAAGTGAGTCTGTAAAACGGTCCACATCTTGATCCATCAGAGCACAACAAGTAGCTGGAACTATGGAAAAGAAAAAAGAGAATAATTTTAGATATTTATAGTCAGAGGAAAAACAGAGGACAACATATACAGTCAGACACAGAGAATAATACAATGATGTAATTCAATGATGAGATCTGTGTGTGTGTGTTTGTGTGTGCGTACGTGCGTGCGTTCGTGCGTGCGTTCGTGCGTGCGTGCTTCTTACTTTTCATCGATTTCACTGAAAATTCATCATTGTGTTTAGAAGAGCGGCAACATGTGAGTTCACTGCAACCTGTTTCTTCTGTATCCTGGCATTTTAGATGACGCTTCTTCTTGTTCCACTCTCTGGATTAATGTCTACAAAGACTCAGGAAAAACAAAATGTTATATATTAAATATACAAAATATATTATATTAAAACACATGAATTAAATGATCAGCTTGCTAGTGTTAAATAGGGGAGACTTCTAAATAATTTGCACTAAAAAAATCCATCTCTCGTTGAGAAATATTGTTTTAAAGGTCTTAACAGGTATATAACATTAACATATCTTCCAAAATAAGGAAGTGGTTCAACTTATACCTTTCAGTGGACTCCAAGATACACGCTGCCCCATCCTGGTACTGAAGATTGAATATGTAACATGCTATGAACAGAGTGGCAAGGCCAGACATGAAGCTGTGCTGAGCACCGTCACACACAACATAAACTTCAGTAGTCAGCATCCAGTGGCCTGTATGTCAAAGTGTGTCCTAAAACAAACAATACCACATGTAACAACAGTTAATAGATACAATAGTCTTTTATCTTTAAGCTTTTTACATTTAAACTACATTTAAGTATAAGTGACTCTACAAACAAACTCTAAGCAAATTACACAGAGTAACTTACACTTAAAACCGTACTTATACAGAAATGTAAGCCATTTACGTTAGGGATGTCACGGTCAAGAAATTGTCACACTAGTATTTGTAACGGGCCGTCTCACTCCCACCCTCCAACGGTCGTATTTGGGAGACAGGCCTGCTCTAACGATAAGGGTGTCGATAACGTCTTTTGCTCAAGCTCTCAGCTGGCCTCCGTTACATATACTGTATATCTAGCTGGTTACGTACAATAATCACTTTACCGGGCTATCCTCCGTGAACATCGACTTACCGTAAGCTTTGGTGACTCGTTTTAATTTGGGCGCTCGATTTATAGGATAACTGCATATGCAAATTTGAATTACACCACACAAATAATCCCGACCGAGTGTGATATTCAACACTAAATTCCCGTGAATCCCAACAGCCGAAGCATGTAACTTCTACCGTGTCTACGGCGGGCGCGATGTTCAACATTAAAAAAACAACCGTCAACTTACTAATACAATGAACTGTAGCTTGTCACATACCGCCTTCGCTCCTGGTGTGTACACAAACTCTAAATAATATGAACAACTTCTGTCCTCAGGTGCTATAGCGACGGAGAATGTTTGAAATCTTACCGCGACGGCACTGCTGAAACCCCGCGCAAGACTTATTCGGCCCCCGCGGATGGAGGTTGAATCCGGGGTTACCAATATGAAACGCGAATGTAGATACCTCTATATAAAGTTACCAGTATGATAGTTACCAAATGTGAAAAAAAAACGTAATAAGTCACTTACCACAGGTGTGAATCACTCATTTTGCGCACTACCCCAATCTCGACTGTTGAAGATCATCCCGCCTTTGTAGATTTGAAATTTACAGCAATATTCTGTACATTGAGTTAATCCGTCACGTGACCCCAGAATGCATTGCACTTTACAGCAATATTCCGTATTATTTAAGAAACAGTCAGCTTCTGTAAAATAACGCTGTAGTTTTTACAGCAATTCGTTACAGTGTACATTAAGAGTGACATAAATATAAAAATAAATGTGGAACAGAAATCAACATTTTGCCGACCACAATGTTTTATGTGGTAAAGTAGCTGACTACCAAGAGAAAAATGAGCGATTAAGGACATTTTTTATACTCTCTGTGATGTTCATCATAAAATCTGCCGAAGTAACGCTCAGGGTTGTGTTGTACACATGCGGCATTTAAAATGTATATATATATCTTATTAGTTAAGTTATATAATTAAACATATACTGTTTGTACTCATTTTAATATTTCCTCATAATAAATCATTTATTCCTCGTATTGTTTCTATCTTCAGGAGTAAAAACATCACGCAAACTAGAAAGACTATAGGTGCATCAAAATATATTTGTTATCAGCGCAGCATGAACAGGAAAACGAAGCAGTACGTGTTTATTAATGCATTTTGTTTTTTGTATTTAGTTATTTTATTTATTCAATTTCAGTATATGTATTTCTTGTTTTTGAAATGCTTTGTTTATTGAAACAAATTAATTTTCGCGTATCAGCTCCCAAATAGAGCGGGCATGTCGCGCGCAGAAAGAGAGCGTGCGTGTTTTTTAGAGGGGAGGCGCTCATCAGGACAATTCTTGCATCGATGTTAAATAGTTCTGTAAAAAAATGATTTCATTTCGCACGAGGTATAAGCCAACGGTTTCGTTTATTATTGTTTTGCTTATATTTTGAGTGAAAGACGTATATTTAATGTAGGCTACTTAATTTATTTTTCTCTTTGACATTTTGTCTACTATTGATATTAAAATGATATTAAAATGTAAGAACAATGTTTTGTATTGACAAGACGATAAAAATAACTGATATGTTTTTGTAAATAGTGTATTTTATATTTGTTGTGGGGAACATTGAGATGTGAGATCTGGAAACGTGATATCATTTATCATAGGCAGATATCGGGTGAACACGAGTGAAATTTAGAGGACCTACACTCGCGTGGTATAATGTGTAGTGTTACCTGGGAGATCGACATCTTTTTTTTGATTGTTCATGAGTCTCTTTGTCTTGAGCCATTAAAACGTTTGCCGGTCTTCAGAAAAATCCTCCAAGCAGGTCCAGCTCATTTTCTTTCAGAATCTTCTGCATATTTCAGCCCGTTTCCAACAGCGGATGATCCATCTTTACACACTGAGAAACACAATTTTTACGGAACATTAACTTAGCTCAAGATGGCAACACAATACATAGAGATAGTTCACCCTAAAACTAAATAAAATAGAATTCCTGACGTCACCGCTCAAAATGAACACATATGGTTATTTTGCGAACTATCCCTTTAAGAGCAAATGTAAACTTTTCTAAAGGAGGATTGGTATTGTTCATTTTTATTATTTGATCTTCTGTGAAAATATCTCCTCTAGCTTCTGAAGGTTTTTTTGAAAGGTTTGAGTTGAGTTGAACATGAAAAAACTATTTTGACATGTACTGTATTTCTCTTACACAACATAATTTTCTCCTGCTGTTTGTTCAACTTGATGTAAGTTTTATGTTTATAAATCAATTTGTGTTATAGATGGAGTCTTTAAGGGCAGTTTTCTCCTCCTTCTGTGTCCACTGTTCTTCTACTTTCTGTATCACTGAATTCAGCACAACTTCAGATTCTACAAGACCACAACCAACCACAACAATTCAGGAAGTACATTGAAACGCTTTATTACGGTTGTGTATTGCATATAATTGCTATCTTTCCCCAATATATATATAATACTGCATACTGCAGATAAGATAGGAAACATTTGTACTATTTCCAACTAAATATTAGAAACTGGGGTTTTACTGTTAAGCAATATTTAACAGAATGCTGAATCTATGTCACCCTGTGTGAGATCCTGTAACGTGTTTTCTGTTTGCAAAACTGATTATCAATAAACAATGAAGTGTTCTTTAAAAAGTAAGAATCATTTAAAAGGTATTTAATCATTCAGATCTGAGCATTATTATGGCTTGACATTTTCAATGCAAGTCATATAACACATTCTCTCAGTTATTTTAGAGCAGTGTCTGTATTAAGAACGTTAGACGTGCTCCACATGAGCTGTTTCTGCATCATTATATCACACGTCCTGTGCTTGATAAGTCAAATAGATTAGAAAAGTATACTTGTATACTTTGCATGTGTACAGTCTACAGTATTGCAGTGGTTAACTGTACATATGCTGACTTTACCAGCAGATGGCAGCAGGTTGTCTTTTCACACACACACACAGGCAACATCGTGAATTTATCCCTCTGAAAATAAAATGTTTTCATCTGCTTGTGAGAAAATTTAAGTAACCAAAGAACAAACAAAGAACTTTAAACTCACACGCATGCACACGCTCGCGCAAACACACAACAACTGATGTACTTACAACTGAAGTAGTAAAGAAATACATTTAAAAGCATTAAAATCTTTCTTATAGTATGAACAGAATCTTAAAGCACAACATCACAGACATCCGCACAGGACTTAATGTTTCTATCTTTGAACGCATTACACTTAAAATAAGATCCTTCATTCTCAAAGGAATGTCTAAAATCTGACCTGGTCAAACATCTTACAATGCAAGTTCACAATGTCAACACATGATAGCAACACTAAGATCAGGTAGCGAGAAATATATATATACTGTATATATGAAGAGTTTGGTTCCAAAATGAGGTTACTCCCTTTTTAAAATTTGTCAACAATAATGTTGTGTTATCATGGTTTTATTGTGTTAGTTATTTTACGAGTTATTTTGGCTTAAATCAAAACAAATCAACAACAGTCTGATTGATATAAATTGGAATGCACAACAAAAAAAAATGATTTTTTGAACAATAGTTAAAACAGAGTTTTCATGGTATTGAACTCTTAATGTATACATTATATCTCATCATGGGGAAACTCCAAAACAATGTGTGTCTTCAATAACTTTTGACCACTTTTGAACAGATAGCAGAATTATTCACCCACACAAGAAACCTGATTCTTAGTCAAGACATAACCTTGGTTTACTAAGGGTTGCATATTTAAATCATATTTACTTAAAAGTTCAACCATTTGTTAATACAGAAGCTGAATATGAAGGGGGTTTTGTTTAGCTCTGGGAAGATAAATCATTTATTATACATTTAAATGTGAAGTGGTTTCACTCATATTATAGGTTAAATTCTATTTCCATGTACAAGATTTCCTGATGTGAGTTTATGGTTTAAACATTTAACAGATACGTCATGAAAGGGTTGTTGTATGACGTCCATTTTGTTTACTGATGAAAGAACTGATCAAGTTTCCATTCTCACGAACAACAGTTGTTCGCTGGAAGGAAAGAGCAGCCACAACAATCTTTTGTGGTCTAACACCTTTCTTTAAAACTGGCAAGACCACCTACTGATGTATTCATAACACAAAATCCACTCTAAACCCACAAATTTGTAGGCTAGGGAACAGGACTAATGATAAAACAATGCAAAACAACTCCCACGTGGAGGCAAAGCAGGAGAACAAGGAATATCAACAAGTTACACAACTGGGACTAAAATAAATAACCACAGCAGCAAGACCGGGTAATACAGACAAGGCTAGGCGACGTTTCAAAATTAACAGGCAAGGCAAGATAACACGACATGGAAGCAAAACGAACAAAAACAGGACAGCAAACACAAGGGCATTATATAGGGAGACTAACAAAGGATAATTAGGGACAGGTGTCGGGGATTAAACACTGATGGAGATATAAAAGAGGAACGAGAGGGCGGGAACAGAAACAAGACCGAGAGAGTACAGAAGGCCGTACGTGCCAAAATGTCTCTCTTCACATAAATGAGGCTTTGCCATTAATCTGCCACAAGATCAAGAAAGACATGACATGAAGAGGCAGAGTCATATAAACCCAAAAATATGAATCTTCAAATATAAATGGTACACATTTTGTATTTGACATCACGTGACACACATTGGGGAAATCTAATCATAACTAAACCTAGGAATGAGATTGTACAAATTCACTTAAATGAGCCAACTCAGAAAAAGATATGTATTCCCGTCAGATTGCGTTTATGTACATATAAAAGGTTGAAACAGAAAAAAAATGGACATTCATGCCCATGAACACAAATCAATAAATTGTATTTTGTGAACTTCGTGTCACAGATTCCTGTGAGACTGTTGCAACCAGACAAATAATTAAAGAAGTTTTCACCTCCTCATGTGTCCAATGTTCTTCTCATTTCTGTTTCACTGAATTCAGCAACAACAGAAAAACAGTTCCTTTACTTAATCAGTCTTGTGTGTTGCTAATGACTGGGTTTAAATACATCAAAACACTGTTACAATTATCCAAAAATCAAACAATTATTATGTTGTTGCATTTAAAGTATAAATTAAATTATTTTCAGAAAGAGGTGATGCTTTAGTGACACCCACACAACCACTGACACACATTTACCATCATGGCACACATACAGTACACCACATTTCCACTAGTAACCCATAGCACATACAGCCTGTCCAAATGTTAAATGGGCTCTCATGTAAGTCGCTTTGGATAGAAATGTCTGATTAAACATAAAGAAAGTCACTGTTAACCCAGATAATGAAACTCTAAAAAATGTGGAAACTTTGTTTACAACTGACTGTTCTAGGGCACCACAGTAGAACAAAATGCCATGGTATTTAGAAGTGGCTCAGAACAGTTTGCTTCTGAAAATTGTTCAAAATATCTCATTTTTTGTTGAATAGCAAAAAAAATCCTATATGGTGGTCAATGATGTCCCAGAAATGCAACATTCTTCCAAAGATCTTTCTTTCCACCAAAGAAAGGTTTGGAAAAAACTTTAGGGTGAGTAAATGAAGACAGATGCTGCGTTCCAATTTGCATACTTTTACTATGCACCAAAGGTTTGTACTGTTTTTGTTATGAAATAGCAAATACAATTTAGTGCGTAGCAAAATAATATGCACGCACTGGGACATATTAACAGGAAATAAAGTTGCCTAGACACAACACAGTCTCACAGGAATTCGCATTCTGTTTATTGAAAGTCGTGCTGAGTGACAATTAAAAATGGTTGTGCTCACTGACACAAAAAAAGGGGATATTCGTTTCCATTAAGAGGCATTAATAGATTACAAATTTTGTGTAAATTTACTGACAGCAAAATCATCAAAATACACAAGTATAAACTGTTGTTGATCCTGTAATGAAGCATCACAGGATCATGAGGTTTTGCTCTGATCAATATAGATTTATATAGATCTTGTGTGTGGCAAGACAAAATGAATAGGGGCTAGAATACAAATATTTATATTTAAGTGATCAAAATGGTTGTTGTTAAGTGATAAAAATGTTTGTTGGTATGATGTCCTGCTTGTTTACTGATCAAAGAACTGATAAAGTTTCCATTCTCCCAAAACTACAAGAAAAGTACTGCACAATGGGAGGAAAAAGCAGCCACAACAACCTTCTGTGGTTTCCTTTCTCTAAATCTGTGTCATCGTGACCTCCAACAGATGTACATGACATGCCTATAAATGCAGCAGGTATACAACTTATACACAACTAATATAGAGATTTGATAGTTTGTGTGTGTTAAACTCCCCGCTTCCTCTTTTCTGTTTTACTGAATTCAGCAGAACTTCAGATTCTACAAGACCACAACCAACAACCACGAGGACAGAAAACACATGACAAAACCCTTCACTTAATCAAACTTGTTTGTTACTGATGGTTGTGTTTTAATACTTCAAAATGCTGTTTCAATTATCCAAAAATCCATATTAAAACAATATTAGAGTTGATAGTGTGAAATCACATGCTTTAACCACATACACACATTTCTCATCATGACGCACACACAGATTTGTATTACTGTTGAAAAAATGTATCTCAATTCAACTAAATTATTTTAGTTCATGGGACTTAAAATGTTCATTCACCTTTTTAATACAAGTAAGATGAAAGACCTTGAGTTCACAAAAGTGTATTTATAAAAATATCTAAACTATTTTTATATTTAGTTACTTTCATGAATAAACCAAACACCTTGACATTTGCAACCCAAAATGAGCAAGAAGAGCAAAGATTGTTTTATATAACCTTTAAACTACGTACATAAGGGGCAATTTAAGTTAATCAAAATAATCAGTATACTTAACTCTAAAGGAAAATGTGTTTCAGATACATTACATTTTTAAGTATAAAAGTTAAAATATTTCAAAATATGTAATATTAAGTTCACGTTATCTATTTAGTTACTTTACACATTTGGGGTTAGAGTATACATAAGACAATATGTAAACGTTCAAAGAAAAAATGTTGTAAGTCAGTGAACATTAGTTGTTTTTGTTTCAAGAGAACATAGATGTGGGTGGGCCACGTTCGCTTTCTCTTTCGATCTGCTATAAAAAGGGCTTTGAAAAGGGCTCGTCTTTTTATTCACTGTCTAACTGATCAAAGATGGATCTGAACGTCTTCATTGTTCTTTTTACTCTTTTCACTGGAGGTACAGTACAAAACACAAAAGTGTATTTAATGTTTTTTTTGTTACAAATGCAGATAATTGAATGATTTCCCTTATTCTGTTTTCCTTTAGCACATTCGCTCATTTGCTACGAGTGTGACAGTGTGACTAGTTCTTGTGTAGGTCAACGGATGTTGTGTCCTTCTGGAACTAAATGTGCAAGTATTACATCCTCCATGAGTAAGTTGAGTTGATGTTACATATTGTTATAGAAGAAGATAGAATATAAAGTTTGTACAATATGAAAAGTCAATTTTGAGTGTGTTGTCATTCTTTTTGTGCCCTTATTTGAACAGAAATTATATATCCAACTTTATAGATCAGCTTATTGACAAAATAAGCCCCTCGAGGCTCAGACTTGCTTTATCGTAATAGAGAGAGATTCAACAGTGGAATACATAAATTTTTATAATGGATTGGCATGTTATACAAATATTTTGCATAATCCATGAATAAAAAACATGGTTATACTAAAATCAGTTCTGTGAGGTATAAACACTATCTGTCCTTAACTTAAATATCTCTGTAAACACAATCACCACAAAATGAGTTAAAATGACACAATGTGTTCAAATTCATGGTTTTATGAAACTTGTTAAACTTTTTTGGTCAGATGTGAAGTATTAAAATGTTTTTGTTAGATATTTTAGGCAACACTATGACGAAGAAGAAAGTTAAGGGTTGTGCAGAGCCACAGAACTGTGCAAGTGGATCCGTTAACTTTGGCAATGTAAGGTCCAAAGTATCTGTGCAATGCTGTAACAACTTTCTCTGTAATTTCAGAGATGTCCCAGGTATTGTCTTTAATATACAGCACATATGCTATAGCATTAATCTGAAGCATTGAAGATAAAAAAATAACATTTGTCTCTTCTACAGATTACTATGGAGACAATACAGGGTCCTATATCTTTGCAAAAAAAAAATAAGTTTTGCAAAAAAAAAATAAGTTTTGCAAAAAAAAAATAAGTTTTGCAAAAAAAATATAAGTTTTGCAAAAAATATATAAGTTTTGCAAAAAAATATATAAGTTTTGCCAAAAAAAAAATAAGTTTTGCAAAAAAAAAATAAGTTTTGCAAAAAAAAAATAAGTTTTGCAAAAAAAATATAAGTTTTGCAAAAAAAATATAAGTTTTGCAAAAAAATATATAAGTTTTGCCAAAAAAAAAATAAGTTTTGCAAAAAAAAAATAAGTTTTGCAAAAAAAAAATAAGTTTTGCAAAAAAAATATAAGTTTTGCAAAAAAAATATAAGTTTTGCAAAAAAATATATAAGTTTTGCCAAAAAAAAAATAAGTTTTGCAAAAAAAAAATAAGTTTTGCAAAAAAAAAATAAGTTTTGCAAAAAAAATATAAGTTTTGCAAAAAAAAAAGTTTTGCATCGCTCCTTTAAATCAACGTTTCAGTCAATCGCTCCTTTGCGAAACTGTTTTCTCTTTGCGCTTCACTTTTCTTTGCGCCTCGCTTTGTGTCCCTGATTTGACGTGGGGGAGGAGACAAGAGATTGGGGAGGAGACAAGTGACCTGAACCTGCCTCCCCTTACGTTCAAGTAGTCCCCGCTGCAGACTGTAGCGCGGTGAAGTCAGATATGTTGACCTCATGCATGCTTTTGTGCCCGTGCGCCTTAACGATAAGTGGTCAAGCAAACGTTATTGCGCATGTGTGTCCTGTTTACCTTACGTGGTGATGTTTTCACGTATTTTATCTCATGAATGTGTAAACTCAGACCTTGGATATTATGTCCGAGATCAATGCATTCCTGTCAATCACGCGGCGTCGGGGCATATTAAAGATAGCCAAAACAATTTGATTTATTCATGTCATTTAGTGATGTAAAACATTTACTTCTGGGTTTGAGGCTTGGAATTCCCGAAATCCGAGTTGCCTTGAACAATTCGTTAATAGAGTAAGTGCGTCTTAGGCAAGGCAAGGCAAGTTTATTCATGTAGCACATTTCATACACAAGGGCAATTCAAAGTGCTTTACATAAAATGATTGGCAAAGAGAAATAAGACGTATCTTTAAAATGGCAATTATTTAAGATCACAAATTAGATTTAAAGAAAGAATAAAACTGCAATTAAATTGATTAAAAATGTGAGAAAAAGAGAAGAACAATATAAAAATTAATTAGAAATAGAAGTGCAGTTGATGTAAACCAGCAGTACTCAGGTTGTGAACGCACAGCTAAACAATACTGATTTTAAAAACGTTTAGCTCTGATATTTTCAAGCCTTAATTTGTTTAAGAGCTCTTTTATAAAAATATTAAAAAGAAACCGTGCCATTTCAAATGTAAACCCGTATCACAAACTAACGTTTTTTAATGACATCCTCTGTGACTATGACAAAGACAGCACTGTTATAACAAATAAATATGCTCAATCACTTAGTGACATTGAAATTGAATCCATCCCCGTGTTGTTAGAACTTGTTCGTGTATACGGAAGAAAACAAAAAAGCATAAAGGACGTCACGTTGCGCATGCGCACTTATACATGCATGACGTCGTCGCGCCACAGTCTACTTGTCTCCTCCCCAATCTGTTGTCTCCTCCCCCACGTCAAATCAGGGACACAAAGCGAGGCGCAAAGAAAAGTGAAGCGCAAAGAGAAAACAGTTTCGCAAAGGAGCGATTGACTGAAACGTTGATTTAAAGGAGCGATGCAAAACTTTTTTTTTGCAAAACTTTTTTTTTTTTGCAAAACTTATATTTTTTTGCAAAACTTATATTTTTTTGCAAAACTTATATTTTTTTTGCAAAACTTATATTTTTTTTGCAAAACTTATTTTTTATTTGCAAAACTTATTTTTTTTTTGCGAAACTTATTTTTTTTGCAAAACTTTTTTTTTTTTTTTTGCAAAGATATAGGACCCTGTATTGTCTCCATAGATTACACCTCCGACAGACCCATCGTAAAACAATGTTACAGCTGTGATGGAATCAGTTGCTTTAACAAATTAGACTGTTTAGGAACTGAAGACCACTGCATTACAGCAATAAGTAAGAATGACATTTTACTCCGATAGATGTTTATGCATCACAGATTGCATTTGTTTAAAACATACATTATAAAGTGTCCCTAAATGTGCTTTTTGAGTTTTTAGTCTTTATGAAAATGAATTATATGCGTTCAGTATGTTTACCGTATCACCCATCAATTATTTATGACTCAACATTTCTCTTGACTTTAGAAACTATTTGGGGTCAGTCGACGACTATAAAAGGATGTGCCTCTAAATTAATGTGTGAAGCGGGTCGAGATTTAAAGCACGTCTCATGCTGTCAGGGAAATCTGTGCAACACTGAAGAAAATCTACATGACAGTGAGGAGAACCTGGATATTAAAGAGGACAATCTGTGGGACAGTGAGGAGAATCTGCACCCTGAAGGGGACAATCTGTGGGACAATGAGGAGTATCACGATACTAAAGAATTCCATCCGTGGAACAATGGAAAGAAACTGAGTAAAAAAGAGAATCTGAGTGACCACGAGGCACAACTGGGTAAAGAAGAGAATCTGAGTGATCACGAGGCACAACTGGGTAAAGAAGAGAATCTGAGTGACCACGAGGACCAACCGTATAACAGTGAGAGAAATCACCGTTACAGAGAGAGAAATTTGCGTAACAGTGCTAAGAGCATCACTCAGAACCTCCTCTTCCTCTTAGGGGTTTTCCTCTCCTACATCATTTACCATTGAATTCATTAGAACTTCATATATGAAATGTGATCGTGATATACTCCATACTGTATTTTTTTGTGGGACTACAAACTGTGCTCTGTTCTTAAAATATAACAGTATATTTCTGCAACAAGAGAGGTTTTCATTGATTGATTGATTAGACTAAATGAATACTAAAATCTTAATTAAAACTGATATTTGTTCCCTTTTTTTTCTCTACTTTATGTTCTGTATATGTACATGTGTGTTTTAAATTTACGTTTACCTGCCGAGGGACTGCGGATGGAAATGAGCCTTTTGGCTAAATATGGTACGCATGATATGGAAACATTAATGTTATAATTGTACATAGTCCCTTTCAAATAAACTTAAATAATAATAACTGTCCGTTCTATATTAACAATAAATATTTTGTTCTCTGGCTAACAGTTTGTACTCTCCTTCCAATAAATAAAAAAAAGTAACATAAAATGAAACAATATATTTACAGTACCTTAATATTTTAATCTGTTACTTGGATAAGATGTATAATATATAATACATCTGTTTTCCATTTCTTTAGAAATGGGCTATTTTATATATTTTTTACTCTGATAATGAAAACGACATTATTTAGGTTTGATTTAATCGACATACACCTGCAGGTGGCAGCAGAATCAAGATCTTTTCATAAGATGACTATTATGTGAGACTATGGCTTACAGTATATGCATGTCTGCTTCAACTTTTAAAATCAGAGTATCATACGATCCAGAATCTACCACTACATAAAATGATGGTTAAGAGCCACCACTGAGAATAGCAAGCTATATTTTCCCCTATTAGATTATTGTTTCTGAAACATTACAGTATATTAACTTATGGTCGTTAAATGAATAAAAATATCATGGCAGATCATGGTATTAAATATATATTTCAACTTGGTGAAATCCATATATAAACATATGTATTGTGTATGTTTTCAGATTTCTGAAAAGTCAGTTTAAAATTTTTAACATTTCACCCATCAAACATTCATGACACACCTTAGATCCTTGTGAGTATGTGCTCCTGTAAAGTCTCTAAAAGAATGTGTCTGTAAAACTGTCAGATGCCTCTTCACATGTGATAACAGTTTTCATACTCATGCTGTCAAAACTGAAAAACTTTGTAACAGTGAGCATCACCAACCTCCATCTTCTCTACATAATGTTTAGCTGAATTCAGCAGAAGATGAAATGTGATATAAATTAATTATTGTGGTGGGACTAATAAAAACTTGTTTTTTTCGGGATGTGCACAAGCAACTGGATACACATGATCACTTATGCTTATTGACAGAAATTTCCTTTTGTCACATGGTTTGAAACATCTTATTTACAGAAGCCTATCTGATTTTGTTTTTTCTTTGGCAAAATGTATACATTACAAAGGATCATTCAAAAGTCTAAAGCAATTTTATAGAGCATATTTAAAATGTTCGTAAATTCAGAATCGGAAACATTGTGTGTGAAAAATAAAGTGACTTACTAGCAGATGGAGTCTTTTAAACAAGATATTTCTATTAACAGCGATGCAGATCAAGCAACATCATGAATATATCTCTGCTTAACACACTAGATAAAATGCCAATAAAATAATTTGTTTTCCATGCTGCCTGATATTAGATTCACTTATACACATGTTTAAACACATTCTGTTTTTTCCTCCTTCTGTGTCCACTGCTCTTCTACTTTCTGTTCTTCCAGTCATGAGTCCATTATATTAGTTTGGATGACCTTGGCGTTGTCATGCCGAAGCTTTTCTGTGGCTCAGTGGTTAGAGCATGACACTAGCAATGCCAACGGGTTGGATCCCATGGATTGCACATTGTAAAAAATGCACAGTGTAATGCAATGTAAATCGCTTTAGATAAAAGCTTCTGACAAATAAGTAAATGTAGCGACATGCTCTACCACTGAGCTACAGCAAAGCTACAAAACATTTACTCTTTCAAGTATAAACAGAATAATTGTCATGAGTCTGCCTTCATATCATGTCTATTCTTGGTATTGGGGCAGATTTATGACGAAGTCTTATGTTTTATGTGAGAGATGTTGACCCTGTCGGCCTTCGATACTCTCTCTCTCAGGTCCTTGTCTTCGTTCCCGCCATCTCGTTCTTCGTTATCTTTCCTGAGTATTTCATTACCCACACATGCCCCTTGTTAATTATCCTTTGATAGTCTCACTTTAAAATCCCCTCGTGTCTATTGTCCTGTGCTTGTTCGTTTTACTTGCTCGTGGCATTGTAGTACTCACCTGTATACTCTTGTTACCTTACCTTCACTTTCACTATGCATGCTTCGAGCTGGAGTTTCCCTGTCCTGATATAATTTGGAAGATGTTATCAAAAGAGTAAAGTATTTTATATTATAGTTTTACTTTCACATTCCAGTCACACCTTCTTTTCATAAGCTATATAAAGGCCATTGAAAAGCGCTCGTCTTAATCTACTTTTGACGGACCAAAGATGGACCTGAACATCTTCATGGTTCTCCTTCTTCTTTTCTCTGGAGGTATCAGTATAAATATACATAAGTATATTCAATGTTTTATTAGCTACAAATAGACAAATACAATTAATTGACTGTTTCTCTGTCTTTTTTTTCACAGGACACTCGCTCATGTGTCGTGAGTGCAAAAAATTGATGGGTTCTTGTGAAGAGAAACAGGTATTGTGTCCATCTGGAGCTGTATGTGCAAGTACAACAACATCCCTGAGTAAGTTGAGCTTCAGAGGAAATTTGCTCCAATTGTTATGTAGTGCTTAACCTCTTTCTTGTGTGCATGTGTTGATAAAATATACTATATTGCAAGTGAAGGATGGTAGGATACAGGTTTATAAAAATCAACCTGTGTGTGTTCTTGGTTAACATTAGGTCCATCTACACTGTGGGTATCATCCAGTGGTCCCAAGAAGGGAACTTCATTACTTATGATTTTTATTTGAAATGTACAAATGTAAACGGGTTTGGTTTTATAAGGGTTAGGTGGATAGAAAAGCCTAAACAGTTTGTACGGTGTAAAAGTTGTCATGTTAGTTTTTGTGTGTGAGTGTGTTTTTCTGTTTTTCTTATTTGCTTCATGTAAAGCTGCTTTGGAATAATGCACATTGTGAAAAGCACTAGCCTATATAAATAAACTTGAATCGTGTGTTTAAGAAGTAACTTAATCACTACAAAATGACACAAATGTGTTAAGTCATGTTTTTGTAAAACATGTAAACATTGTCAACATTAAAACCTGTAACATTTATAATCTGATCTTTAAAGATCCATCTATCATAGGCTTGGAATTTGCTCTGATGTTAAGGCATATGTATAAAATCTGAAGAAGCTAAAGTCACTCTCGTTGTAATTGGATGAAATCATGAAGCAAATGCAGCTCTGTTTGGTATTGTACCAAGCAAACACATTAAATATTGACAAATAATATTATTCACTTAGAAAGTAAAATGAGTAAATACTAAATGCATAATCTTTTACCTCTCGCACTCACAAACAAATACACACACACATTTTGGGTTTCCGGGTATGGGAACATTCCGTAGATTCAATTGTTTTTATACTGTACAAACTACATTATCTATATATTATACTATACACCCTACCTCTAACCCACCCCTTAAACCAAACAATTACACAAAACTTAATGCTCTTTTAGATTTTCAAAAAAGTAAATTCTGTATGATTTATAAGTTTCCTCATGGGGACCAAAAAATATCCTATATCCCTATAAGGACAAGGTTTTGGATATTGCCATCTTTGTGGGGACATTTTTTCCCCATACCGTAGGGTTCACAAGGTGCACACACACACAGTTTGCCTTTGAAACTCAGATTCTAAGATTCTTCACATGCACAGATTTGTTCACTCTGTTGGTCAGGTGTGAAGTGTTAAACATTTTTCAGGTATTTTAGGTAACAATGCGGTGAACATCACCACGAAGGGTTGTGGACTACCAGAGAGCTGTGGAACTCTATCCATTAACTATGGCCTTTCAAGAACACTTGTGTCTGTACAGTGCTGTAAGACACACCTCTGTAATATACAAAATGCAGGTACTGTCTTTAAATAAAATACGCTAGCATTAATCTGCAGATAATAAAATAACATTTGTTTCTTTTACAGATTTCACCTCCACCAGACCCAATGGAAAACAATGTTACTACTGTGATGGAACCAGTTGCTTAAACAAATTAGACTGTTTAGGAATTGAAGACCGTTGCATTACAACAATAAGTGAGAATTTACTAACAGAAAAAACACAAATATATCCTCAAATAGATGATTTTTTTATATTATTCATGTAGATTAAATTTTGTATTTTTGTTCTAAACACATAAAGTATGTAAGTATTTTACATATTTTTAGATCTATTTGTAAATATATCCATATGCTTCATATGTTTTATCCGATTTGTGTATGGTCAGTTTAGAGTGATTAGCATATCACATCAATCATTTATGACTTCTCTTCTCTTCTCTTGACATTAGAAACTACTAAGGCTCATCGAAAAACTTTAAAAGGATGCGCCTCAAAATCATTCTGTGATGCTGTACCACACATAAATGACCGTTTTATCAACCACGTATGCTGTAAGGGGAATCTGTGTAACACTGAGAATCTGCGTTATATGAAAAAGTTTCTTCATCTGTGGGACCATGAGGACAATCTGTGGGACCATGAGGACAATCTGTGGGACCATGAGGACAATCTGTGGGACAATGAGGACAATCTGTGGGACAATGAGGACTATCTGTAGAAGACACTGTGTAACTGTGTATTTCACACAAAGATAAAAAGCTGATATATTCCATACTGTTTTGTGGTGGGACTCAAAATAATATATAAACTATAACCGCTTATTTCTGCAGTGAATAATTTTAACAAGACAATGTGTTAATCGATATAGACCTATAAACTAATAAAATAAGTATATAATTTGCTTTATAGCAGCAGGCTATAATATTATATATAATATATATATAATAAAAATATTTTTGAGAATTAATCATTAAAATCATTACTATACACAGAAAAAACATTATTTTTTGTTTATTACAGAAAGTATTTTTTCTACTTTGAAAGTTTCTTTGTTTTTTGTTGTGTTATGCTGTGCTTTTCATTCTGTTGTTTCTTTGTTGTCCCTTTTTAGATTAGATTAGATTAGATTCAACTTTATTGTCATTACACATATACAAGTACAGTGTAACGAAATGTAGTTTAGGTCTAACCAGAAGTGCAATTAGCAAGTGCAGATATACAGTGTGAATAAATACAGAATACAATTTTAGGGAAATACTATACAAATGTTGTATGAAAATATGACAGTCGGTATGTACTATGGACAATATATACAGAAGGCTATATACTGTGAACATTAATGTACAGGTGGTTATGAACAGATAACAATATAGACAATACAATAGTGCAAGTGACTTGAGAGTGCATTAATTACAGACATTAGCTATTAAAGTTGCAGTGCAGTAGATGAGTTAATGTGGTTATTAATGGTTATTAATTAGACTTTTAAAGGTTGTTTGATGATTGCACACCCAAATTTACATAATCAAAATAGCTCAATATTACATTTACATTTATGCATTTGGCAGACACTTTTATCCAAAGCGACTTACATTGCGTTATCCTATACATTTATACATAGGTATTTGCAATCCCCTGGGATCGAACCCACACCCTTGCTCTTACCTCTGAGCTACAGGAAAGCTGTTTAATAATAATGATTTATTTTTGAACAAAACACTTGAAATAACTGGTAAATGAAATGCAGAGATGTATAAAGTAAGACCCAGACTTGAGTAAAAGTACAAGTGCTCTATCAAAAAAGTAACTTGAGTAGAAGTTGAAGTGCTCTTTAAGCACCACACTTAAGTAGAAGTACTAAAGTATTCAACAATTTTTGTACTTAAGTATTGCAAGTAGTTTATTTTAAAATTTACTACTCAAGTACTGAAAGTGAAAGTACAAGTATTGTGTTATGTAGTTATTAAAGAAATAGTCAAAAGTTTGAATATCATATTGTTTTTGTGTGCTGAGTAAATGATTTGTTTGTAACACTTTACAATATGGTTTGATTTGTTAACATTACATTAGTAGACTAATAACCATTACATTAGACTAATAACCAACATGAACTAACCATGATCAATACATTTGTTACAGTATTTATTAATCTAAGTTAATAAAAATACAGCTGTTCATTGTTTGTATGTTCCTTTACAGTGCACATTAACTATGTAAACAATTAGAGAGCAAGATAACGCTCGTGTTGTTTTAAGACGGTGAATGCGCGGGCCGGGGCGCTCTTGAGTAAGCACTTCATTCTATATGAATTATCTTTCACTCCGTATATAAGAACATGGACAAAAAGTAGGGCCAGGGGTGGTCTCCTTCCTCACTCTCACAGCCACGATCACTTGAAGTTAATGGGGTGGAAGGTGGTGTTCTTGGTTCGTCCATTTTCTTAGCTGATCAAAAGGCAGAACGGGAGCACGCGCAGTCTTCTTAATCGCTTGATTCGCTCAATGATGTGCCAGCTGAGCTTCATCAAACCTGCCATCTACCGTTCTGGCAGTGGTAATGTGGGTTTGGAGTGGAATGATTCGTAACATTTTTTATAATTGTAACGAGTAACGATGCAGCACATAAAAGAAATATCGGAGTAAAAGTATTAAACTCATCGAAAATATGTACTGAAGTAAAAGTGGAAGTAGGAGAAAAAAAGAATACTCTAATAAAGTACAGATACCGCCTTTTAGTACTTAAGTACAGTAGAGAAGTAGATCTACTTCGTTACTATATATCTCTGATGAAATGTGAAAAATTAAGCCAAGATGTCAGCTTTTCTCCTAGTGTTAGTCAGCTTGATGTTCGTTTCGTTTTAATAAAACACTTTCTGTTTTCTTCTCTTCATGTATCTACTCCTTCTACTTTCTGTTTCCCTGAATTTAGTCGAACTTCAGATTCTGGAAACACAACCAACAACAGAGATCACGTGCTTTAGTGACAAGCACAGACACTCATGTCAGTACATCACAATTCCACTGATAAATCAAATGTGAAATGTATATCTGTAAGTTGTCTTGGAAGTGTTTGATACCGCATACCATAGACAGTTACTGTAAAACACAGATAAGATAACGTTTTTACCTCAAGCCTTTCAAGTTAAACTCAGTCGTTTTGAGTAAACATAGACCCATGACGTGCATCCGCACGGGTCCTGCACCTTAGCAACGAAGTGACTATATAAATATAAATATGAATAAAACAATATAATTACTGCTGAGATTCTTCAAACCTCTTTTCCAAGCCCTTTTTAGGTTCGGGGTTCTAATCCACCCTCTTGCATTTTGTCTGCCTACCCAATTAGAATTAAAAAACAAAACCAAAAATGGCAGTATTTTGGTTGAAAGCAACGTCACTCTTCACTCACAGAGAGGCTTTAGTTTGTGACAGAGATGCTGGCGGACGCAAAATCACTTGCAAAGGAATTTAAGGCGTACTGCATGCTGGGTTTGAGTTTATTATAAACAGCATGTCAAATTAATTATTATTTTTATATTATATTAATTAATACTTTTATTTAGTCTTGTTTTTTTAAACCCTGCTCAATGATATGAATAAGCAACACCCAAATTTACAGCAGTAGAATTAACAATGTAATGTTCATGTTATCAATAGTAACCTCTTAAAACCACAATCATAACCAAAACTCTTTCAATACCACAGAACAATAAACTACTGTTGCAAAAACATCAGGTAGATGAAATGTGACAAATTTTGCCAAGATGTCAGCTTTTCTCCTAGTGTTAGTCAGCTTGATGTTCGTTTCGTTTAAATAAAACACTTTCTGTTTTCTATTCTTCATGTGTCTACTCCTTCTACTTTCTGTTTCCTTGAATTTAGTAGAACATCAGATTCTAGAACACAACCAACAACAGAGATCACGTGCTTTAGTGACAAGCACAGACACTCATGTCAGTACATCACAATTCCAATGATAAATCAAATGTGAAATGTATATCTGTATGTAGTCTTGGAAGTATTTGATAACGAAAACCATCAGAGACAGTTACTGTAAAACACAGATAAGATAACGTTTTTACCTCAAGCCTTACAAGTTTATAAACTCAGTTGTTTTGAGTAAACAAAGACCCCCATCCACACGGGTCCTGCACCTTAGCAACGAAGTGACTATATAAATATAAATACGAATAATACAATATAATTACTGCTGAGATTCTTCACACCTCTTTTCCAAGCCCTTTTTAAGGTTCTGGTTTCTAATCCACCCTCTTCCATTTTGTTTCATCAAAAACAAAGGTGTTCAGTCGTGATTGTATCATGATCAAGGACACGTTTGTGTGCATTTTGTTTTGTGCTTTCACGAGAACGTATGACTCATTTTGCAAGGCTGAATCCAGCACAGGGGTGGGCTGAGCCCACCTAAACGTTCGTCTTGCCCACCCAATGATAATTAAAAAACAACACCAAAAATGGCAGTATTTTCTATTGGTATGAAGAAGCAACACCCACATTTACAGCCGTAGCATTAACAATGTAATGTTCATGTTATGAATACTAACCTCTTAAGACCACCATCATAACCAAAACTCCTTCAATACCACAGAACAGTAAACTTTAATAAGTCTCCTACTTTTGTCGACCTGATTAAAATGCCTAACATACATAACACTATTTCATTTCACTCTCATTATGCATTCCATGCATTCTTGGAGCTGGAATTTCCCTGTCTTGACCTCATTTGAAAGATATTATTAAAAGAGTTAAGAGACTTGACTCATTTTAAAAATGTTTAAATCGTTAAACTCATTTACACGTATGAAATTGAAAAAACCTTTCACAGTTCTGAGTATAGTACATTTATTTTTAAATCAGCAGAATGTTTGGTTTGGGAATACATGTTAATGGAGCTGTAGCCTATCTAGAGTGGTAAATCTGTGCTAACTACAAGAAAACATGTAAAAGCGCAACCAAAAGACGTCTGTGAACATTCAGTGTTTTCATTTCAGAGAAAGCACACCCAATTTAATATTTAAGTTTCTCATTCCAGTCTCACCTTCTTCTGATGAGCTATAAAAAGGCCGTTGAAAAGCGCTCATCATTTTATTCTCCTTTTGACTGATCAAAGATGGACCTGAACATCTTCATTGTTCTGTTTTTTCTTCTCTTGTCTGGAGGTACAGTACAAAAAATACATCAGTAAATTTATAATTTTATTATTCAAACACAGATACTTGACTGTTCCTCCTTTATTCTGTTTTCTTTCAGGAAACTCGCTCACATGTTATGAGTGCGAAAGTTGGACTGGTTCTTGTGTAGGTGAACAGGTGTTGTGTCCCTCTGGGACTGTTTGTGCAATTCAAACAACATCCTTGTGTAAGTTTAGCTTGAGAGTAAATTTACCACAATGTTATTGTGTCACTGTTCTCTCTTCTACTCAAAAATGTCAGGTCCATCAAAATTTGTCACACTCGGTTGACTTTGAAAATCTGATTTTATTATTCCTAAACTGAGAATCTTTCACTTTTGTTGGTCAGGTTTGAAGAAGTAAATGTTTTGTTAGACATTGTAGGTAATTCTGCAATGAACACCACCGTGAAGTCTTGTGTAATGCCAGAGGCCTGTGGAGGGGTATCCACGAACTATGGCATTGCAAGATCCGTAATATCTGTGCGATGCTGTAACACACACCTCTGCAATATTGAAAATGTCCCAGGTATTGTCTTTGATATTCAGCACATTTGGATTAATCTGAAGTATTGCAGATGTAAGAATAAGATCAGTATCTTCAACAGATTACACCTCCAACCGCCCCAATGGAAAAAAAATGTTACTACTGTGATGAGAAGAATTGCTTTAACAAATTAGACTGTTTAGGAACAGAAGACCACTGCATTACAACAATAAGTAAGAATTAATTTGCAGAAAAAGATCAAATATCCTCCAATAGATGTTTTTATATCATTCACGAACATCTCTAATTATAATATATGTTTAGAAAAAATAGTGCAATGTATATATGAAATTATTTAAAATATTTTTAGATTTTTGAAGTTAGTATGGAAATATGTACATGATTAGGATATCACATTCATTTTTGATTTAACTTCTCTTCTCTTGACATTAGAAACTACTGAGGCTGTTCCAAAAACTTTAAAAGGATGTGTCTCAAAGTCGATCTGTGATGCTGTACCACACAGTAATGACCGTTTTAACAACCACGTGTGCTGTAAGGGGAATCTGTGTAACACTGAGGAGAATCTGCATGACTGTGAGAATAAACACCGTTGTATGAAAAAGACAAATCTGTGGGACAGTGAGGATCATCTTTGGGACAATGACGAAAATCTGTGGGACAGTGAGGATCATCTGTAGGACTGTGAGGAGAAACTATGTGTACTATGTACTTCACACTATACCAAATAATATAAACGCTTATTTTGCAATAAAAATGTATACAACATAATGTGTTAATCGATAAGACGGATCTATAAACTAATTGAAATAAATAATTTGATTAATGCCATCAGGTGACAGCAGAATCTTTATGCTACAGTATAGACAAAGACGGTACAAAAAAAATTATCTTGTTATTCATAAAATATTTCTGAGAATGAGTAATTACTTATTTATGTAGATTTGATCATTTTTTAACTCAAAGCAGCAACATTACAAAATGTGAACAAAATTAAGGGGTGTGAATACTTTTGCAAGCCACTGTATCAGCCATCAAACTTTTATGACACACCTTAGATCCTTCTGTGAAAGGATGTGTCTCTAATGCCAATTCACATGTGATTTCATACGTGTCTCATGATGTCAGGGGAAGCAGATTGTCTGTGTTTAGCAAACAAGACATTTCTCTTAGCAGCCAGGAAGATCAAGCAACATCAGGAATAACATTGTGTACTGCAATGCTCAATGTATGAAGCAGAAACAGCCAATGATCATGTTATCAATGATCAGTGGTGGACGAAGTACACAAACCATGTACTTGAGTAAAAGTAGAGATACCCAAGGAAAAATATTACTCAAGTAAAAGTAGAAGTGCTGCCTTTAAACTTTCACTTGAGTAAAAGTACAAAAGTATTTGCCTTCAAATGTACTTAAGTATCCAAGTACTATTATTTTGATTAAATAAAATATATTTTATGTGCTTTTCTTTTAGCATGTCATAAGAAATACAGAGTATATACAGAGTATATTACTTTCAGCATAGGCTTAGTTAGATCAGTCTTTGGAAGCTTTTGAAAATAACAATACCTGTTAATATGGAGAACTCCTCTCCACCAGTCAACTGTTTTAGCATCATACATGCACCAATGCAAAATGTTCTTATAATATAATCATTGTGTTCCCAACTTGTAATAATTACTTTAATTAGCTCTTTGTTTCCTTCTTTAAATTAATACATGATGTTAGCTTTAAAAGCGTGATTTGCATGATCTTAAAACTGTACATTTAGATAACTTAGACAGTCACCTCTGATAACAGATCACTCAAAATATTTATGTAGACAAATTCAAGCTGCTTTGAAACTATATGTATTGTGAAAAACGCTAATACAAATAAATGTGAATTGAATCGCTGCAGCCTAGTCAAAATATAATTAATTTAAATTCCAACATAAAATGTTAAATTCGATTGATTCCCATTTCACAATATCAGAGAACTCAGCTTGAAAAGTTTCAAATTAAAATATGAAATAAGGCGAAACAGCTAAGTTTACTTAGCTGACGACGTGTACAATGTTCATGGTAGCGTAACAGTCTATATTTGTTCTGCAAGCTACTGTTAGATTTATATATCTTTATTTTAAATGAGTGAAATTAAAATGGCTTACCTCTATGTGTTCCCTTATTGGAAGGATAATTCTTGTATGAAGAAATTGTACAGGACCGAGGCAGGCAGAGAAGGCACTTAAAAATGAAAGACTTTCTTCTTTTCAACGATTTAAAAAGAATCGCGTAAATAAGGCCATGGGTTTTGAGCAAAGTTAGATTCTGCAGTTTCTTCCATGATTTCACTAAAGTCGAAATGTTATGTTGTTGCAGACAGTTGCACTGAATCTGATGTGTTTAATCGTATTTTCGCGCTAAGTAGATAACGTTACAAAGGCGACAACGGGGGCAAAACAAAACAAATTCAAAATAAAGCGCGCGATATACTGTGATTGGTGGCTCGTTTTACCAGTTAAGTTTTTACTGACTTATAAATAAAAAGGAACGACTGATTTTTAAGATGTAGTGGAGTAAAAAGTAAGATATTTGACTTTGAAATGTAGTGGAGTTAAAGTAAAAGTCTCCCAAAATTGAAGTACTTGAGTAAAGTACAGATACACAAAAAAACTACTTAAGTACAGTAACGAATTACATTTACTTCGTTACTGTCCACCACTGTCAATGATAATAATTTGTAACCTCTTAAAACCACCATTGTAACCAAAACTCTTTCATATATCAACAGAATAATAAAGACTAATAAATGTCCTGTTGTCATCTTGCTTAAAACTAACATTAAGTTGACTTGATTCATTTCATAAAACATTTCAATCGAACGGTTTGGGCATATGGCTTAAAGTTATAAAGTGTCAAAGGAGCTACTTTTGTGCTGGGGATGATCTATTAGGTCTGTTTTTCCAAAGTTCTGTTCATCTGCTAAAATAGTGGACCACAATTTCTGTGCTGTTTGTGCTTATCCGACAAGAAAACATGTAAAAGTGAAACCAAAAGATGTCTGTGAACATTCAATGTTTTCATTTCAGAGAAAGCCCGCCGCCTTTAAATTCAAGTTTTACTTTCTCATTCCAGTCCCACCTTCTTCTGATCAGCTAGAAAAACCATTGAAAAGCGCTTATCATTCTATTCTCCTTTCGACTGACAAAAGATGGACCCACATTGTCGTTTGTAATACTTGCAGAGGTTGTCTGTAATCTTAAGCTTGTGCGAATCGGATTTGGTGGGCTCACATATCATTTTTCAAGGTTTTATTCACCGTTTGTGAATAATTGAGGCTGTTTTGAAGTGTTTTGGTATTATTTCGGTTGCTGGTTGATATACATAAGTTACCAGGAGTCGTTTGTTTATTTATCATAGAAACTCTCAAAACATGTGAGACCTGTGATCGCCGTAATCTTTAGTCCGCGTCGGGATCACTGGTCTCAAATGCTGAAAGGTACGGTCATATATTGTTAAACCAAATATTGATGTGGGGAGGTCATTTATAAATCAAAGGACGTCTCCAGATATCCCGTGCGAAAACTGTGAATGGTGCTGATGCGTAACATAATGTTACATCTCAAACCAAATTCACAGAAGGCTCTAACTACACAAACTGTATACAATCATAGTGGTGGGCCCGTTAAAACCAAGCGTTTGCAGAGGTGGTTTCAAAACCTCGCTCACATGTTATAAGTATAAGAGTTTGACTGGTTCTTGTGTAAGAAAACAGGTGTTGTGACTCTCTGGAATAGTGTGTGCAAGTACAAGAACATCCCTTGAGTTTGAGACAATTTACGGCAATGTTTTAATTGTTGCTGGATTATCCTCTATGTTGTGTCCATGTGTTTATTCACTCTTTTTCTAAGGACAACATATATTATTTCAAGTGAATGATGGTAGAATCCAATTTTCTAAAAAGCAACATGTGTGTGTGTGTTCTTGTACAGTATGTAAAAAGTCAGATCCAACTACATTGTGGGCATCATCCACGCCGTGGTCTCCAAAAGGGAACTTCATTACTAATGTTTATATAAAAATGTATTAATGTAAAAAGGGTTTGTATTTGGTTTAGTGGTAAGGTGAGAATAAGAGAGTTCAAATATATAGTTTGTACATTTTTGTGTGTTTAACACACAACTAACACACTACAAATACTTAATGTTTAACCATAAAAATTGACACTGTTTATTCTGCTTAAAAGTTTACATGTCACTCTTTATAGTGTATCGTGTTGATCCTAACTGGAATTAGAACTTTAGGTGCTTTGTCAGATAAATCAATACATTTAAATATAAATAAGCACATGGAAAAGTGAAAGGAAACACCTGCGCCATTGCAAAGGTCTGTATCACAGCACCGGGAAGAAACTTTCTGTCCTGCAACATCTGTGTTTAGAGTTACACACTCATTGTCCGCCTTTGAGCACGATTTTGTTGTTAAAGAACCTTTAAAAAGGATTTTTTCATTAGAATTTTCCTTAAGATAAAACATTTTGTGTCATTTCATGACAACATTAAACATTAATTACATTAAAAAAGGAATTTTTAATTTTATGTACGGTATAAATGTTCTCGAATTGGAGATTACACTCTTAACAAATAAAGGTTCTTCACGATGCCATTGAAAAACCTTTTTTGTCTAAATTGTTTCTTTAAGAACCTTAAACATCCAAACAACCTTTCAGTTTCATGAAATGTTCCTTGAGGAAAATAAAGGTTGTGTAATGGCTCTCTATGGCATCGCTGTGAAGAACCCTTTAAGCTCCTTTATTTTTAAGAGTGTATGATGGTATAAATATGGAAAAATGGACTAAAGGAAAAAAAACATAAGAATTAATTAGGGCTTAACCGCTTTTTTATATATTTTGCATCAAACCAGTAGCCCTTGTTTATAAAAAGGTTGTAATTCTTTTTATATTATTTCACATTTCCTCTCCAGTCATTTACTGTCAAACTGGACATTTCTGTCAGTAAATTATAACGGTAAATGTCCACAATCAAACTGGATTTACCGAGAAGAGTTGTCTTTGTTCCAGTGAAACATTTTGAGAATCCATCACCACACGTCTCCTCTTTTGCATCACAAACACTATTCAGAATAGATGTGCATGAATAACACTTGAGAGAGTGTCCTTAGGGGAAAAAATGAGAAAGAGAGAAAAAAGAGAGACTTTCAGTAACTTCTTTATGTAAATCAAATAATACATATTGATGCATATTGAGTTTTGTTTTACCTCCAGTGATGAGTATGAAGAGAAGTGCAATGGTGATGCGCAGATCCATGTTGGGTGAGGAGAGGAATGATGTGGTTTCAGTGTTTCAGTGTCTCTTTTATAACTCTTCAGAAAGGGGAGGCTTTAATGCACAAACTTTCTGCTGCCCCTTAAAAACCGAGCTTTACTTTTTTTACAGTTGTCACATCAATGTTCTGATATTGAAAGCAGAAGCAAGCATGCATATCAGGAGCTGTTTCTCCAATAGTCTGCTGCCACCTACCGGTTATTGAAGATACATTCAAATTGCATTTCATAGAAAGTTTGACTGCAAAATTTTTAGCAACAATAGCAAATAAGATAAAAGCTAAATTACGGAAAGTAGGTTACTTGTTAAACCAAACCGAATCTTCAAAATATAATTTTTATTGATAAAAGCAAATGTACAGTCAGGTGGTAATGTTTTCAAAGCATTGAAATGAAAAACAGATTTATGACATTATACCTCTTATACTCTTGGGCTTATTTGTGTTTTATAATTATTCGTTTATGAAAGGTGATGAGAAAGTTTAATTGCGTGTATCCGTTAAAACCACCTGATTAAAATGATCCTGTGAATAATGATCATGTATTTTGTTATATCTGTTAAAAAATATTTAAGCAATGTAAAATATTGTGAAGGGCAAACATAAAACACAAACGTGAATAAACTGCTGAAAATAAGCTCAATATTAATGTTAACGTGTCTTAAACTGACATACGTTCTAGAAAGGTCCAAAACCAGTCCAGTATCCAAATGTCTAATCACATGTAGAAAAAAAAACATATTATTTGTGGACAAGTGTTTTAATTTAGCACAGCATATTTTATAGTTAATATAATTTTTTTTAATTGTCTTCCATTTGTTAAACAGCTACTTTTCAAGCAAGAAAATAAAAATAGTAGAATGGCAATGAAAGTGTGTTGTACACTAATGTTAAGCAGCCATTAATCAAACAGAAAAATAACAAAAGTACAGTATTATAGTTAACACATATGTAACTGTTTTAGTCTTTCTATTTTTCAAAATGTTTACTCTCATTTTCTTGGTCCCTGACCACCAGCTCTTCCAGGAGTGTGATTCATGTGTTCCACTGTTGATGCATGGAAGTCAGAGCTATGGATCTACCAATTGTTTTCTAATAGTCTTGTATTACTTTCAAACAGCAATAAAACAAGTAAACAACAAAATACTGGATTATGGTTAACACATTTGAAAATGTTTTAGAGTCGGTGAAAGTTGTTTATGGCTCATTTTTCATATCTACCACCTCCAGCGTGCTTCTTGGTGTTCCGCCATTGCTGCATCAATGTCTGAATCTGTTGCATTTTGTGCTACATCTGTTCACAGCATTTGAATGAGAGAAGAGAATATGAATATTGAAAAAGTAGAAAAGAATCAAAGGCTTAATTTGAGGTAAATGATATGAACTTATTTAGAAAAAGACTATCCTACGACTTCATTTAAAATACGTTAAAATGTCTATGAGATTGTTATTAACATGTATTACACATAATTTTTCTCCAGAATAATCTTATGTCAATATTAGTTACTAATAACACTAGAATAAACGTTTTTTAATGGTATCAAAAGCACCTGATGTGTACTGCATTCCATGTTGTTCAGTTTGAAAGATGAACTTCAGCAAATAGCTGTCATTCTGGATCATGGCAAGGAATCTTCTATTAAGAGTCTAGATTGTCACAAAGAATATATGTTATATAAGTAATAAAAAGCATTTAACCCCTCCGTCTTCATACCACTTGAGTATACAAAGGTGTATTTGTAAAAATATCGAAACTATTTTTGTTTCATTCGTGATATTTATTTTTTAGTCTTTTATGAAACCAAACAGCTTTACATAATGTATGCAACCCAAAATGATCAAGAGGAGCAAAGATTGTGTTGAATGACTTTTAAACTAAGTACATTGGACAAGATATAATTTATGTTATTCAAAACAATCAGTATACTTAAGAAGCAAAATGTAAACGCCCAAACAAAAAGAATATCAAGAAAGTGGTGAAAATGGTAGACGAACAAACTTTGATGAAAAATTTATTCATGTTTAATGTAAAATCTGCTTGAAGGAGAGTAACCACAGCAATTGTCTCTAGTCCAACAACTTCTGTTAAAACATCTTACAGATCTACGTGGCACACAACCACATGCATGAAATGTGCCTGTGGGGTAAGAGTCTTCTGCTATGATGTGTTTGTTTGTCATTTTCATAATGAAACTCAATGAGGTATGTGCCAGAAAGAGAATAATTGCTTAATCTACTTCACTTTAATTTAACATGGGAAACAGGATGATGTATTGGCTGTAAATTGTTTAACTGTGGGTTGAGAAACAGGTTTAGGAACCACAGATCCAGGATATGTTGGGAGTGCCCTCTGGTATTGGCACTCAGACTGTTGGATGTGACCGTATTCTGCTAAAAACACGTTTTACCAGATTAACAGAACTTGTTACAGCAGTGAAGATCCTGTAGTTCCTTTGAAATTGCTCTTTGTTTAAGCATGTTTTCAGCTGTAAAACTTTCTGAGATCTCTTATGACATTCTAATTTTAACATATTTTATGAAACCAGACAAAGAATGTTTTAACTCTTAATTCTTCCTATTTACATTACATTCACTCGTATTTCTTATGAAGTGAAACTGGAGGAGGATGTAACTGCCCTCGCAGATGTAATCACAGAATTATTATCACAGTTATTATTGAGTCTTATTATTGATTGTTGTTTATTTAAATTCTCTGAAAACTTGTTTTACGCCCGCCCCAGCTAAATCACTATAGTATATGTTATAGTGTCAATAGAATGAGAATTAATGCTGTTCACATAAATGAATAATACGTTTCCAAATGGATACACATATTTTGTGAGCACCTTACTTCTTATAAAAATGATTTTAATACAAAATCTGCCCATTTTCTCTATAGTGTTGAAGCATAGGCCGACTGTTACTGACTACAAACCGGAATCTAAGACAAAATACTTTACATGTGCATGACTGGACACATTGGATGCGGTCACAACCCGAGTGCGATTGTTCCCAGCACCACCCAACCCGAAGTGTTGGTTGGGTTTCACACATATCTTAATTCTATGGAACCCCACCAAGCAAGCAACAGCCGTCATTTCAACATCTCAGTAATAGACCATATATAGTCAGGCTATAAGTAACCCATTTCTTGCCCAAATAACCGGTTATATGTTGTTTTTGCCTAAAAAACTTGTATGATGTTAGATATTCCATAATGTTAACAAAACCAACAGTGTTTAAGGCATTTAGTTTAATTTCATTGACATGTTTTGTGCGTAGCCACGATTTAGCTCCAATTCACACCGGCTATTTGTAGCCCACGTATAGTCAAGACATTTTCGTTCTTTGGCCAGTTGGTGCAGAGATTGTTGATGTATCTTCCCAGCAAGCAATAGCCGTCATATCAACTTCTCAGTTAAGATGTGCGGTTTTCTTACGTCATCACAAATGTGTATGGCGCATGAAAAAAATCAGAACACCAGTCAATATATTGTGTTTATTCAGTTTGTTTCTATTGTGCGCAGCAGAGTAAACAACACTGAGGTTTACTGTATGTAAGTTGCAAGCAGACACCTTTTTGCTGCATAACACTCGTGGAGTGCTGGACTCGAATTCAAAGTAAACCATCGACGCTATCATTAGAGATGGGGAGTCGACTCCAAAAGCGTCGATTCCACGACTCTTAATGTCCCTTAAGTCAGAATCGACCCTAACACAGGAATCGACTCTTGTCTTGTCATTGACTCAAATTGGTTAAATTGTCTTTGTGATTTGCGAAACAATCATATTTAAGGTAAAAGGCATACCTCCACTCTCTCTGGCTGTACACGTTTACATTCCGTAAAACAATGTGGGAGTCAGAGCATTAGCGACGCCTACTGGTACTCTCACAAAAGGCCACGCACAATAGTTCATGTTCATTCTTCAACTTCAATCTGATCACAATAAATTCTCAAATTCTTATTAAAAACTCTCCTATATTCAGTCTGTCACTTTTCAAGCTATTCATTCTCTAAACAACTGTTAAAGGTGCAGTTTGTGACAATTTTTTTTGACAATCTCCCAAAACCACATAGCTAGTGTTATATATTTTTTCAGCTGAGGACTACAGTATATCTAAAGTTTCCAACTAATTGAAAATCGTGAGAAAATCGCCATTCTTAAAAGTGACACAGGGCTGTGGAGTCGCCTGTCAATGGTGTCATATCCGCGTTATCCTTTGTTAGCGCCTTTTTGACGTAGAAACCTCATGACAACAGTTTCATGGACCAATGGTGAAGTAGAGTCTAGTAAGCCACTAGTTTGTTTCAAGCAGTCACTTATTTATAGACCAGATTTATTCGGAACATTTATACAACTTTACTTCATCCACTAACATGATTTCTTGTTCCCATCTGATTGATGGCCATCAGGGGTGGAGTTGAAGACAAAAGATCCCATCATTCCATGCTCCTTCACAGCGTCATAAACCCATGGCATTGTTGTTGTTTTCATCGTGCGCTAACTAGCAGTCGTTTTTAACAAACTGCACCTTTAAGACTTTGTAAGTTGCTTTGAATGAAAGCGTTGCGCTATCCCGGCAAACTTTGGTCCGACAGCAACATAGTGTCCCTGTCCGAAAATAGTCACGGTAAAATAAGTTTAACATTTTTATGGGAAAATATTAAATTTGGTTTGATAATTAAGCAAGGATACATCTTTTGTGGTGAATAATACACTTCTTTCATGAAATTCTATATATATAAATGTACATTTTTTTAAAGTCTCCCACAAGGTTAATTGTTTTTCAAGAGGAGTTTTCTTTAAATGTTAATTGTTTAAAAGAGGTGAATAGCACAAAAGCAGTGAAAGTTTGAGAAGGCAGCTACTGACTATATCAATGCATTATCATCTGAATTTAATTTATTTATATAGGTTTACAAGAAGATCTAAAGATGATATGTATGCTTCATTACTTTAAAATGCTTTATATATTATAAGTTTGTTTTTATAAGAATATAGTTATATTAATTTAAATGCTATGTTTAACATTAATTAATTCATATTAATGATCAACTCATATAAGAATTGTAGGAATATGTAAATAATCAATAAATGTAAATATACAATACAAATAAACAAAAAAATATCCCTGTAACATCTTATCCCCTTCAACTTTTTTTATTTGGTGTGAGAGATACAGAGGACTGCGTCAGATATACATATACTTCACTTTTCTCAGAGCTGATTGGTCCAGTTTTGGTTTGCGACCTCTACCCAGAATAAAACCTGCTCCGGAGCAGTCTAGCCTAAGTAACCATGGAGACGAAAGCCGCTCAAAACCAATCCACCTTCTTAAGCTCGAAAACTCAGAAAATGAGTATGACAAATGAACCATAGTAAATTGTGACAGGATTACTTCACCTCAGAAAAATTAGGGTTCGTTTTCGGAGTAATTTCTTATATAGAATCATGCTAAATGCCTTAATGGTGAAAATCAATATGAGGGGTGGTGGTCAACTTGAAAAGAAGCCATTCAAAGCTATACTAATAATTGAACTGTAATTGAAGATAATTTTAGCCTTACAACATTGAAAATTAGGTAATAGATGAGGAACAAAATATATTTTCATTCTCGATAAGAACATCAGGTTTTACCAGAAATGCCACCTTCACAAAGTTTGCACAACTGGTTAAAGATCTTTCTCAAAGCCACCACAGTTGAAGACGGAGGGGGCTAATGATGCTTTTTTTCACTATTTTTACATATATACTTTTATAAAATTATATATAACATTGCAGTAAATTTGCTCTCGAACTCAACTTACTCATGGACGTTGCACATTTAGTTCAAGAGGGACAAACACCTGTTCATATACACAATAACTAGTCACACTGTTACACTCGTTGCACAAGACCGAGTGTCCTAAAATAAAACCGAATGAGAGAGAAACATTATCTGCATTCATAACAAAAAACCTCTTTAAACATGCATTTGTGTTTTGAGCTGTTCCTCCAGTGAAAAGAGATAAAGAACAATGAAGATGTTCAGATCCATCTTTGATCAGTTAGACTTGAATAAAAAGACAAGCCCTTTTCAAAGCCCTTTTTATAGCAGATCGAAATAGAAAGAGAACATGGCGCAACCACTCCTATTCTCTTTCTCAGAAATGAAATGTATGATGTATACTGACCTACAGCATCTTTTGTTTGGACTTTTACATTTTGTTCGCTAAGTTTACTGATTATTTTTATTAATTTACATTGTACCTCGTCCAATGTACTTAGTTTAAAGGTTATTCAAAACAATCTTTGCTCCTCTTTGCTCATTTTGGGTTGCATAAAGTTTGTCAAGGTCTTTGGTTATTCATAAAAGACTAATAAATAAATATCACGAATGAAACAAAATTATTTTAGATATTTTTACAAATACACCTTTACACATTATTCTAGAGAAAAACATGTAATCAGTGTTGGGCAAGTTACTCTGGAAATGAAATAAAATTACTGATAACAGATTACTCTGTAACAAGTTACTGGTTTGATTACTTTATTTCAAAAGTAATTCATTACATTAATAGTTACATCCTTCAAAAAACAAAATTACCTCTTCAGCCTTCTCATGACTAAACTTTATTTAGAAGTGCACACTATATCTCGCTATAAACTAAATGAAGCCTGTCTTTAATACTGTAATACTATAAAGTCATGAAAGTTGTCCTAACATCAAGCCGTAATATTGATCAGAATTATTACTCTTTTAGAAACACTAAAAGGATTTTTTTCATAAGTATTAAGCAAGTTTGCCTGTAGGGGAGACACATTGACATTTTATAGAATCCAACATTTTGTGTGTAGATTTCTAGACATTACTTAACAGTAAAACAGCTGTTTCAAGAAGTAAATCATTATTTTATGCAGTTTTATTTTAATCCCAACGTTTTTGTGAATTTAGACCAAGAATAATTGTATTCTTATTCGCTCAAGAGATTAAACGTGCATCCTGTTTCCTAGTTCACTAAAGACCCCTAATACACTTCAAAGGGTATGTGTTAGAAAAAAATCAACCCCATCTCCTCGATCTGCGTATGAATAACACGACTCGAGTTTACGCTTTCAAAGGAAATCAGTTCTGTGTGGTACTGACAGAGAAAACAAAACTTACTGCTAACGCATGAGGACCTGCATTTAACCCTGTTCTCAATCATTTCTTTTAGAGTTTTTTAAGATAAATTACATTAATTGGCGAACATCATGCTTATGTTTCAAAACTAGAGGGGTTTAAAATTGAAAAACACTTTAGATTTTTTTAGGAAAAACAGAGCATCCGTAATTGTTAAAAAGCAACACACAAACACACATTTAAGCTCTTTACTTTATTACATGTTGGGTTATGATGTCACTTTTTGCTTTGCTTAGTTTTAAAAAGCCAGGGTGCATAAATATAGAAATAAAACAATATTGGAGGTTACAGTGGAAATTACGTTTTTGTTTAACGTGTGACTGTATGGAAATCAAACATGATTTCAAACTTCACATCTTTTTGAATAATATTTAATTTTAAATGTCTTGTTCATGTTGTACATGATGTTTCTATAAGCTTTTCAAACATCAGAATCTTTTACAAATTCACAAAAACAAAATTTGCATTCGAATAATTTGTGGATAATTGATACACCATTCTGATGAGTTAAATAAAAAACAACAGTAATAAACAAGTTAAATTGTGTCAAGTATTTTGTAAACTGTGTTACATTCTGGTGTTGTGGTTGTTGCTTGTGGTCTTGTAGAATCTGAAGTTGTGCTGAATTCATTGAAACAGAGTGTAGAAGAACAGTGGACACAGCAGGAGAAGAAAACTGCCCTTAAAGACTCCATCTGATCAAAACACGAAAGTTTAACACACAACTAACAAACTACAATTAATTAATGTTTAACCATAAAAACTGACACTGTTTATTCTGCTTAAAAGTTTACATGTCACTCTTTATAGTGTATCGTGTTTATCCTAACTGGAATTAGAACTTTAGGTGCTTTGAAGAAATGTGTCAGATAAATCAATACATTTAAATATAAATAAGCACATGAAAAAGTGAAAGGAAATACCTGCGCCATTGCAAAGGTCTGTATCACAGCACCGGAAGGAAGCTTTCCCTGCTAAAGTATCTGTGGTTCCAGTCACACACTCGTCCGGCTTTGAGCACGATTTCGATGTAACAGAAACTTTAAAAAGGATTTTTTTAAATTAGAATTGACATTAACATAAGACATTTTTGTCAGTTCATTAAAACATTAAACATTGAATTACATTAAAAAATTATTTTTTAAGTTTATGTACTTGAACTGGAGATTAACACCTGACTGATCAGTTCTGACTTCTATCTCTTCTCAACTCTTAAAATAAAAACATTTCTAACTTAGCTCTGTATACTGTGTTAGGTTATATGAGACCAGTCTTTTTTTTTGATAGCACTTATGCTTGTTGTTGTCCTTATGCTGTCCCAATTGCTTCCATTGCTTACCCCAATTGTAAGTGGCTTTGGATAAAAAAGTCTGCTATATGACTAAATGTAAATAAAAATAAAAGAAGGAGATCGTTTTGACTGAATCGTTCATTGTGGAACCAAAAGTGGTTCTTCTATGGCATCGCTGTGAAGAACCCTTCAAACGCCTTTATTTTTAAGAGTGTATGATGGTATAGTGTAAAATTGACAATAAGAAAATTACATAAGAATTAATTATGGCTTAACCCCATTTTTTATATATTTAGTATCAAACCAGTAGCCCTATAGTTTATAAAAAGATTGTAAGCTTTATATTGTATTACACATTTCTTCTCCAGTCGTACTTTAACTGTCAGTACATTATAACAGTAAATGTTCACAATCAAACTGGATTTACCGAGAGAATTTGTCACTGTTGCAGTGGAACATTTTGAAAGTCCAGCAGCACATGTCTCTGTTGTATCACAAACACCATTCACAATTATTGGGCACACAAAACACTTGAGAGAGTGTCCTTGAGGGAAAACAAGAGAGAGAGAGAAAAAAGAGAAACTTTCAGCAACTCCTTTATGTAAATCAAATAAGACATATTGATACATGTTGAGTTTTGTTTTACCTCCAGCGATGAGTATGCAGAGAAGTGCAATGGTGATGCGCAGATCCATGTTCGGTCAGGAGAGGAATGATCTGGTTTCAGTGTTTCAGTGTCTCTTTTATAACTCTTCAGAAAGGGGAGGCTTTCATGCACAAACTTTGTACTGCCCCTTAAAAATTGAAGTTCTCAGGCCCCTCCTCCCTAAAGGTTTTAGAAGTCTTCCTGTATAAAACAACTGTGGGGGGGGCATCAGTTAATTTTTTTTTGCAACAGGGTCACTCATCTTCATCGAGATCTCTAGCACCCCAGAACCAGGCCTAATAATAATTACAAGGAATACAAAAGCATTCTCATTGAGTTGATAAATATAGTGGAAAGATATACAGAGAGAGGAAATGTACCGTAAGAAGAAGCGTCCTCTCCCCAACTGCGAGTGGAGGTTTATTATTCTCTATTTTTTAGCTGAAGTTAGCTTCACTGGAGCGACGCCAATCAAGCAGTCATGTCAATGATGTCCTGCGCTTAGTGCTTTTGACCAGACCAGTGTAAGGCCTGGATTCGCCATGCCCGAAGGTTTCTTCAAGATGTTTGGCTAATGAAAACAACCATTGTGATGAGAACCTGTGGCCATATCCACAAGACAGAGTTGATGAAAATTTTGAAGTTTAATCACTCCTATGTTTTGCTTTTTACACTACAAGCAAGCAAGTTGAGGAACACTGCATTTGATGTTTTATAGTACTGTCTTTTCTTTCCTATTTCGTAACTAATTATTTTGCTTTGATTCAAATAAACCTATGTTGTGATTGTACTGTATTGTTTTTCATCAACATATTTCAGATTTTCTTCAATGATTCCACTGTGTCTGTAGTATTCTCTCTACTACTGCAGTACTTTTACAGGGATGTATTTACATGTAGTACCATAATGAAACATGTATCACCTATTTTGTACTACAATATTTAATGATTGTACGAACAATGACACATTGAAACTATCAGTTGCTTGTGTGTGGGTGATCTAAATTAACGTTTCAATGGTGTTTCAAAATAAATTTCTTTAAAGATATGAATGCACAATGTCCAAAACATTAAACAGCCTGTGTTACAAGCGATGACCGTTTTGAGTTTTGTGACTAGAGTTTCAAAAATGACGTCAAGGTTCTGAAATTAGTGCCAAACTTACTGTAAAAAACTGTAATACAGGCCATTGTAATTTGCCACTTTTTTGTGTTATTTTTTAATTTTCTAATTCCCTACAGCATTCTGTTTTTGTTCTGTAGTTCTTATTAACCATCTTAAAAACTTTTTTTACCATCAAAAACTGTTGCTGGTGGTTTTAAAATAATCACCTCAGATTAGATCTCATATGATTCATATTCATTTCAATGTGTAAGGTTTTATGATGTGTGTTAAAGGCCTGTGCGTGCAACATGATCCGACAACTTTCCCTGAAATAATACCTGGAAAGTGGTGAAAATGGTAGACCAACAAACTTTTGATGAAATAATTATTCATGTTTAATTAAAAAAAAACATTTGCATTTGTCTGTGGTCCGACAAATTCTAGTAAAACAGCTAACGTGGCAAACAACTAAATGCATGAAATGTGCCTCTGGGGTAAGAGTCTTCTGCTATGATGTGTTTGTTTGTCATTTTCATAATGAAACTCAATGTGGCATGTGACAGTTTGCAGAAGAATTGCTTTATGGACTTCGCCTTTATTTAACATGAGAAACAGGATGATGTGTTGGCTGTAAATTATTTATCTGTGGGTTAAGGAACAGGTTTGGGAACCAAAGATCCATGACATGTGGGGAGTACCCTCTGGCATGGGCACTCAGACTGATGGTTGTGACTGTAAAACACGTTTTACCAGATTAACAGATCTTGGAAAAACAGACTTGTTATTGCAGTGTAGATAGCTCCTTTAATATATAATATATTTAAAAGTGTTTTTCAATTTTAAACCCCTCTAATTTTGATACCTAAGTATGATGCTCACCTGTTAATGTAATTTATCTTCAAAAACTTTTTTTATTTCTAAAAGAAATGATTGAGAACAGGGTTAAATGCAGTTCCTCAAGAACTGATTCCTTTGAAAGCGTAAACTCGAGTCGGGTTGATTTTTCCCGACACGTACCCTTTGAAGTGTATTAGAGGTCTTTAGTAAACAAGGAAACAGGATGCACGTTTAATCTCTTGAGCAAAAAAGAATACAATTATTCTGGGTCTAAATTATAAAAAACGTTGGGATTAAAATAAAACTTCATAAAATAATGATTTCCTTCTTGAAACTGCCGTTTTACTGTTAATTAATGTCTCGAAATCTACACACAAAATGTTGGATCCTATAGAATGTGTCTCCCCTACAAACAAACTAGCTTTAAACTTATTCAAAAAATCTCTTCAGTGTTTCTAAAAGAGTAATAATTCTGAACAATATTATGGCTTGATGTTAGAACAACTTAACTGACTTTATAGTATTACAGTATTAAAGACAGGCTTCATTTAGTTTGTTGCGAGATAAAGTGTGCTCTTCCCAATAAAGTTAAATCATGAGAAGGCTGAAGAGGTTATTTTGTTTTTTGAAGGATGTAACTATTAATGTAATGAATTACTTTTGAAATAAAGTAATCAGACCAGTAACTTGTTACAGAGTAATCTGTTATCAGTAATTTCATTTCATTTCCAGAGTAACTTGCCCAACACTGATTACTTGTTTGTCTCTAGAATAATGTGTAAAGGTGTATTTGTAAAAATATCGAAACTATTTTTGTTTCATTCGATATATTTATTTATTAGTCTTTTATGAATAAACAAAACACCTTGACAAACTTTATGCAACCCAAAATGAGCAAAGAGGAGCAAAGATTATTTTGAATAACCTTTAAACTAAGTACATTAGACAAGGTACAATGTAAATTAATAAAAAGAATCAGCAGACTTAACAAGCAAAATGTAAAAGTCCAAACAAAAGATGCTAAAGGTCAGTACACATTATTTATTTTCGTTTCTGAGAAAGAGAAGAGGGTGCACCATGTTCTCTTTCTATTTCAATCTGCCAAATAACTTTGAAAAGGGCTTGTCTTTTTATTCACGTCTAACTGATCAAAGATGGATCTGAACATCTTCATTGTTCTTTTTACTATTTTCACTGGAGGAACAGCTCAAAACACAAATGCATGTTAAAGAGGTTTTTTGTTATGTATACAGATAATGTTTCTCCCTCATTCGGTTTTATTTTAGGACACTCGGTCTTGTGCAACGAGTGTAACAGTGTGACTAGTTATTGTGTATATGAACAGGTGTTTGTCCCTCTTGAACTAAATGTGCAACGTCCATGAGTAAGTTGAGGTTGAGAGCAAATTTACTGCATTATTATATATATTTATATAAAAGTATGTTACAGTAGTGGAAAAAACAAACTGTATTTTTTCTGAGGTGAAGTAATCCTGTCACAATTTACTATGGTTCATTTGTTATACTCATAATCCAAGTTTTCAAGCTTAAGAAGGTGGATTGGTTTTGAGCGGCTTTCGTCTCCATGGTTACTTAGGCTAGACTGCTCCGGAGCAGGTTTTATTCTGGGTAGAGGTCGCAAACCAAAACTGGACCAATCAGCTCTGAGAAAAGTGAAGTATATGTATATCTGACGCAGTCCTCTGTATCTCTCACACCAAATAAAAAAAGTTGAAGGGGATAAGATGTTACAGGAATATTTTTTTGTTTATTTGTATTGTATATTTACATTTATTGATTATTTACATATTCCTACAATTCTTATATGAGTTGATCATTAATATGAATTAATTCATGTTAAACATAGCATTTAAATTAATATAACTATATTCTTATAAAAACAAACTTATAATATATAAAGCATTTTAAAGTAATGAAGCATACATATCATCTTTAGATCTTCTTGTAAACCTATATAAATAAATTAAATTCAGATGATAATTCATTGTTATAGTCAGTAGCTGCCTACTCAAACTTTGACTGCTTTTGTGCTATTCACCTCTTTTAAACAATTAACATTTAAAGAAAACTCCTCTTGAAAAACAATTGACCTTGTGGGAGACTTTAAAAAAAATGTACATTTATATTTAGAATTTCATGAAAGAAGTGTATTATTCACCACAAAAGATGTATCCTTGCTTAATTATCAAACCAAATTTCATATTTTCCCATGAAAATGTTAAACTTGTTTTGTTAAACAGGTATTTTTCTTTTGCAATCATTCAAACGCAAACCTGAAACCCGCCCTTCCCAAGTCCTCCTGCAGCGTGGCCATATTGAAACAGAAATGCGTCATCGCTCGCTCGGATTTTGAAACATCGAGAGATTTGTAACAAAATCTTAGCAGCACAGTTTTGGCAATCATCCACTTTTAATTGTGAAAGGAAATATTTATACAATTATATTTTATTTATATCTATATGCATAACTTTCATAAAAGTAATACATTTGTAAAGTAGGTCTAGAAAATGTTGAATACAATGAATGTAATCACTTCACAACACAGGGCAGATGGCAAATATAATTTAGCATTAAACTAGATGAATACAAATGATCGTGTAATTAAAAAAGGATTTCCTGCTTTTTACAATGGGTCTTGCGTGACGTGTAAAGAACGTCAGTAGATGTCTATCCACAACATTTTTTAAACTAGTTGGGGCACTAAAATTAATCATTGCAGTATTATTCAAGGGATAAGCACAATTGCTTTTGCATATCACATAAGAATTTTACAGAGGGTCATGATTAACTATGTAACTATGTAGCTAACAGTTAAAATAAAAATTATACATGCAACCCCAGAGAACTGTTAGGACATATAGGCCTCCTTATGTATCTGAATGTATTTTATAGGAAATGTTCTGTGACTATTTTCGGACAGGGACACTATGTTGCTGTCGGACCAAAGTTTGCCGGGATTGCGCAACGCTTTCATTCAAAGCAACTTACAAAGTCTTAAAGGTGCAGTTTGTAAGAAACACTTCTAGTTGGCGCACGATTAAAACAACAACAATGCAATGGCTTTATTACGCTGTGAAGGAGCATGGAATGATGGGATCTTTTGACTTCAACTCCACCCCTGATGGCCATCAATCAGACGGGAACAAGAAAGCATATTATTGGAATAATTGCGAATAATTAATAATAAAAAGCGACTGCTTGAAACAAACTAGTGGCTTGCTAGACGCTAGAAACTGCTTCACCATTTGTCCACGACACTGCTGTCATGCGGTTTCTATGTCAGTAAAGGCGGTAACAAAGGGTAACGCAGATATGACGCCATTGACAGGCGACTGCACATCCCCGTGTCACTTTAAAGAATGCAGATTTTCTCATGATTTTCAAGTACTTGGAAACATTTGAGATACTGTGTAAGTACTCAGCTGAACAAAATATATAACAAAGCTTAGTGTTTTTTTACCACTGAATAGCTTGAAAAGTGACAGACTACGAATATAGGAGAGTTTTTAATAAGAATTTGATAATTCCATGTGATCGGTTTGAAGTTGAAGAATGAACATGAACTATTGTGCGTGGCCTTTTATGAGAGTACCAGTAGGCGTCGCTTATGCTCTGATTCCTACATTGTTTTATGGGATGTAAACGTGTACAGAGAGAGTGGAGGTATGCCTTTTACCTTAAATATGATTGTTTCGCAAATCACAAAGACAATTTAACCAATTTGAGTCAATGACAAGACAAGAGTCGATTCCTGTGTTAGAGTCGATTCTGACTTAAGGGACATTAAGAGTCGAGAAATCAACTCTTTTGGAGTGGACTCCCCATCTCCCCAAGAGTCCAGCTTGCAACGTACATACAGTAAACCTAAGTGTCGTTTACTCTGCTGCGCACAATAGCAACAAACTGAGTAAACACAATATATTGACTCGTTTTCTGATTTTTTTCATGCGCCATGCAAATTTGTGAGGACGTAAGAAAACCGCACATCTTAACTGAGAAGTTGATATGACGGCTATTGCTTGCTGGGAAGATACATCAACAATCTCTGCACCAACTGGCTAAAGAACGAAAATGTCTTGACTATACGTGGGCTACAAATAGCCGGTGTGAATTGGGGCTAAATCGTGGCTACGCACAAAACATGTCAATGAAAATAAACTAAATGCCTTAAACACTGTTGGTTTTGTTAACATTATGGAATATCATACATCATACAAGTTTTTTAGGCAAAAACAACATGTAACCGGTTATTTGGACATGAAATGGGTTACTTATAGCCTGACTATATATGGTCTATTAACTGAGATGTTGAAATGACGGCTATTGCTTGCTTGGTGGGGTTCCATAGAATTAAGATATGTGTGAAACCCAACCAACACTTGGGGTTGGCTGGCGCTGGGAACAATCGCACTCGGGTTTGGACCGCATCCAATGTGCCCAGTCATGCACATTTACAGTATGTTGTCTTAGATTCCGGTTTGTAGTCAGTAACAGTCGGCCTGTGCTTCAACACTATAGAGAAAATGGGAAGATTTTGTATTAAAATCATTTTTATAAGAAGTAAGATGCTTTGGAAATGTATTATTAATTTATGTGAACAGCATTAATTCTCATTGTATTGACACTATCTGAGTGCCAATACCAGAGGGCACATCTCCTGGATCTGTGGTTCCTAAACCTGTTCCTCAACCCACAGTTAAACAATTTACAGCCAACACATCATCCTGTTTCCCATGTTAAATTAAAGCGAAGTAGATTAAGCAATTCTTCCCCAAACTGTCACTTCAAACTGTCATTGAGTTTCATTATGAAAATGACAAACAAACACATCATAGCCGAAGACTCTTACCCCACAGGCACATTTCATGCATTTGGTTGTGTGCCACATAGATCTGTAAGATGTTTTAACAGAAGTTGTTGGACTACAGACAGATGCTGTGTTTACTCTCCTTCAAGCAGATTTTTTATATTAAACATGATTCATTTTTTCTTCAAAAGTTTGTTGGTCTACCATTTTCACCACTTTCCAGGCAAAACTGTTGGATCATGTTGCTCGCACAGGAGTTTAACACGCATCATAAAATCTCACACAATGAAATGACCATATGAATCATATTAAATCTAATCTGTGGTGATTAGTTTAAAAGCACCAGCGGCAGTTTTCGATGGTAAATATGGTATTAAGATGGTTAGTAAAAACTACAGAACAAAAGCAGAATGCTGTAGGGAATTAGAAACATTAAACACAACTCAAAAAAGTAGCAAAATACAATGGCTTGTATTTTTTGAGCAAATATGTATATGCTTATATAGGGATAGAAATGTGTTCTTGAATCTTGTCTGCTTTTTACATTTTATTTATGGAGAATTCACAATAACTACATTATATCTGTATTTTCAAGATTATTCATTTAATAGGTGATGAATTGTAAACAACAATTCCCGGTTGCAGTATCCCTATTATACCAAAAAGTGCAGTGAAAGGACACAAAAATCCCAAATATGCACAATTGCAAACACAAGATCGTGTAGATTCTGTGTGTTCTGAGTAACCCTCTAATGTCTCTATACTATAGAAATTCCACCCAACTGCTGTTAGTTTTACTTTCTTGTTTCCGCCTCACCCTTTTTTGATCAGATAGGAAGGGCACTGAAAGGCACTCATCATTTATTCTCATCCTGACCTTTCAAAGACTCATCTGAACATCTTCACTGTTCTCTTTTTAATTATTTTCTCTGGAGGTTCAGTACAAAACACAAAAGCATATTTCATGATTTATTAGCAAATACAGAAAATGTATAATGTTTCCTTCAGGAGACTCGCTCAAATGTTATGAATGCACAAGTGTGACAGGTTCTTGTGTAAATGTAAAGACGTGTCCCCCTTCGGCTAATACTACGTGCGCCAGTGCAACAATGTTTTCAGCTGTTGGCGAGTTAAGTGTGATAAAGGGTTATTGTACAATTGGATGATCTTGGATCTGAATTTCTAATAAGCAACCTGTATATTGTATATTCTATCTCTGAACCCTAACACAAGCCTCAGACTTTATGCATTCTTGAATTAATAAAAAACACAATTGTTGGTTTCTATGTGTTTTGGTGACTTTCGATAGACTTAATTATTTGTATACTGTACAAACTGTAGGCTATATTCTATCCCTAAGCATTACCCCAAACCATCAATGAAGATTTCAAAATGTTCAAAAGCATTTACATGTGTTATTTATTCATTTAGCAAATGCTTATGTCCAAAGCATTTAAAAAAAAAAAAAAACTTTGAAAAATATTTTATTTTTTGTTATTAAACCCTTTAATTTTTTGTTTTTTTGGCCAAGACTCAAATGTCACGGTTGGCTACTGCTACTAGAGATAAAACTATCACATTCGTTTCCTTTCTTGCTGGACAAGAAAGAGCCACAAAAGTGCATGCGAGGAAGTGAAGACCACATCTCTATATATTCATATTTATTCTTTATACATATAGTGTCTTACATCATACTTATGATGTAGCCTTGAAAATAAGTAATAATTTTCATGTAAAAAACATGATGTACTCCATTACCAACAGCATATCTTGGTGGGGACTTAAGATATACATAAAAAATAACAGCTTATTTCTGCAACGACAGCATTTTATGACATATTTCAAAAGATTTTGATTATTTTATTTCCTTATTATTACTAAATAAGTATAATTAGCTTTATTTACCAGCAGGTGGCAGCAGAGTCTTTATGGTAAAGAGACAAACAGTTCAAAACAATTCTCGTTCTTCAGCGAATATTTCAGGGATATTTTATTACTTGTTTATGTAAATCAAACATACACATACAAACAAAAACACGTTTACTATAGAAAGTATTATTCGACTTTGAAAGTTGGTGTTTTTATTGTGGCTGCTGTGTCTTTCATTCTGTCATTCTGTCATGTTTTCATACTATATTAACAAAAATATTTTGTTTGCTGGCAAAGTCAAATCAGTTTGTACTTTCTTTGTACTAACAGATAAATAAACAAACAAACAAAAAACTTTTTAGGACCACGCTCAATATTTTACACCTGCATAAAAGGTATAATGTCATAAAGCTTTCTTTCATTTCAATGCCATGAAAACATAACCACCTGACTGTACATTTTGTACATTTGTTTTTGTAATCATTTTGTAATCATTAAAAAAAAAGTATTACGTAGCTTTGGTTTAATAAGTAACCTACTTTCCGTAATTTTTAGGGCTGTCAAAATTAACGCGTTAACGCGAGATGATTAATTCCTGGAATTAACGGCGATAATTTTATTAACGCATTAACGCATTCCCGCCATGTTTTACCCACAATTCAACCCCCGCCGCGTTCATTCCTCGTCGCGTAAATAACATGGGTGGCACGAGCGACATGGAGGTGTCGGAAGAACCCGTTGGCCCTCTGGATGGACAAGAACTGTAAACTGATTAATAGTGTCGAGGACACGGGGCTCGCAGAAGCTTTGAAGGCGGCAACTTTAGACGCATTCTACAAGCTACCGTCGAGAGGGACAGTGATGACTAAAATCAACTGACGCTAAAAAGAAAACGAAGGAAGAGGATTTGGCTTCCGCGGAATATGTTGCTTTGACAGGAGACCAGTGGACCTCCGTTACTTACAACAATTATCTGGGTGTGACGGCGCATCACATCACTAAAAGCTGGAAAGTAATGTCGTTTGCTTTAACCTTAATGAAAACAGAAGAGCGTCACTTTGTAGAGGTATGTGCTCAACAGTTTCAAATCGTGGCACACAAGTGGATAATTGAAGAAAAAAAATGATTTTCTCGAAAAGAAAAACGTTCCATTCACCTATTTGTTAAGAGCAATGGCTAAATTGCCAAAATTGTTTAGAAATAAAATAGTTTTTTGGATTTGTCAATAATAAAAAAGATGTAATGTTACAAATGTAATATCCGCTTCTTGTCATTTATCTTTCTGTTTTGAGAAGAAACACAGAAAACGTTAATTTTTCAATCATATTTTGTATTGTGATTAATCTAAATTAATTCAAGAAACCTTGTGATTAATTAGATCAAAAATTTTAATCGTTTGACAGCCCTAATCTTACATCTTAGTTCCAATTGCTGTTAAATATTTAGCCGTCAAACTTTCTATGAAATGCGATCTGAATGTATCATCAATCACCGGCAGGTGGCAGCAGACTATAAGAGAAACAGCTCCTGATATGCATGCTTGCTGCTTTCAAATTCAGAATAAGTATTAATTGTTTCAAAAAAAGTAACATGTTAATAACAGGCATAAGTAACATGCATAAGTAAAATACATGTTTTACAATGTCTTAAAGTTAAACTCTCTCTTAACCTGTATTGATCATTGACAGTGCTCATTGATTTACTTTACTGATAGCAATATCACTTGATCACAGCACAACGATCAAATAAGGAAATTTAATAGCACCCTAAAGATCTTTTCCATAGAATATCTTGTATCTATATTGCTGTTAATTTAAAATTGTGTCTATTAAGGCACAACAGTTGTAGAAAACTCAACCATAAACTAACAAAATCTGCTCAACTGTTACAGCTGCTTACACACATTTTCGAAACGTTGCCTTTTTTTTCAAAACTTTAACACCCAAATCCAAGAAATGCACACACAAAATGCAAAATGCCTCACATCTCTTGCAAAATGAAGCACTACATAAAAAAATCAAACACATTTCATTTACATTTACATTTGGGAGACACTTTTATCCAAAGCGACTTACATTGCTTTATCCTATACATTTTACATAGTTATTTGCAATCCCCTTGGATCGAACCCACAACCTTGCGTTGTTAACGCAATGCTCTTACCACTGAGCTACAGCTACGGTCTTGTGTATATTTTTGGATATATCATATACACACAGACAGTTATTCAAAACCTTAAGCTCTTCTTTCATGAGCTCATTTGTATATTTCTGCACAAGATTAAAAGAAATTGGTAAAAACAAAAGCAAGATTGAAGTCAGGGGAGTAGACGATCACATCGTCTAAGTAAACCAGGGCGGAGTCCATCAGCTGCCCTCCCAGGCATCGCTGCATGAGCCTCTGGAAGGTTGCAGGAGCGTTACAGAGGCCGAAGGGCATAAGATCCCATTCAAATAGGCCGAAGGGGGTGGTAAAGGCAGTCTTCTCGCGGTCCTGTTCCTCCATCCTCACCTGCCAGTAGCCACTCGCTAAGTCCAGGGTAGAGTACCAGCTGGCGTCGGTCAGTCCCGTAAGGGAATCCTCGATCCGGGGTAAGGGAAAGGCATCCTTCTTGGTGACCAAGTTCAGTTTCCGATAGTCTACACAAAACCTCCAAGAGCCTGTCTTCTTGCGGACCAGGACAATTGGGGCGGCCCATGGGCTGCTGCTCTCCCGGATAACTCCTCGTCCCAACATTCCTTTCAGTAGGGCTCGTACTTCTGTATACAAAGTCGGAGGGACTGGGCGGTATCGTTCTCGACTGGGTGGGGCGTCTCCAGTAGAAATGGCGTGCTTGACTATGTCGGTGCACCCATAGTCTTCGTCGTGGGTGGAGAAGACGTGTTGCCACTTGGACAGTAGACTCTGGAGTTTGCGGGTTTGTTCTTCCGTTAGGCCCTCTCCTTCCAGGGACTTGCTCTGAAGGTGGCCCGGCATGCCCTGTGCAGTGGAACCAGGACGAGACTCCTTCTCCGCCAGGCCAACCTCGACCACTGTGGCGCTCACTTGGCAGAAGCGGACCTCCTGCTCCTCCCTCACCTGGTGGGGGTCTACAGGCGTGATACGGGCCAGTCGTTGGTGACGGTACAGATGGACGGGGTAAGTATTCGGGTTTCTTACTTTAACTATGACTCGGCCCCGACGTGCTACTGTTAACCCCCGAGCGACTTCAACAGTCTGGCACTCCCAGTGGGGTTCAACAAGGAGGCAATCTTCAGGGCCATAGGTCCGTCCTGTCAACCGAACCCAGACCACAGCTTCGCTCTGGGCAGGGACAGAGACAGCATAACGGCAGGCCACCCGACCCACGTCCTCCCGGTCGCGTTGGGAAATTGCCACCTGCACTCGCCGACAGTCAGTCACAACACGCTCCCACTCCTCCTTCTCGGCTGTGGAGGTGTAACGAAGAGGTCCAGCCTGGAACAGTTCCTCCCAACAGTCCATGATGACGTTCATCCCTAACAGGGCTCGATGTTCTCCCAGACAGGAGTCTCGCACGATCACTACCCCCTTCTTCGGGATTGTGGTGCGGTGAATTTCGAAGTTGGTCACCTGGTATCCGATGTAGGGGATGCTCAGGCCATTTGCCCCACGCAGGGTGAGCCAAGGGACTTCAGCTTCGGGTAAGTGATGAGCATCGAACAGATCTTTGGAACCATCTCTCAGACAACATAGTGACCTGGGACCCTGCGCTACCAGGCACCGAACAGTAACGCCATTGATCTTAATCTCCAGGAGGGGACAGCGTCCCACTAGGCCGTCTCGTGGAGCTGGGTCCACACAAGGGTCTATCCGGGGGGTCCCGACCACTTGACCCACAGTGGCCGGTCGTTCTAAAAACCCCCTTGCGAGCTACGTCGGGAACCGCAATGGCGGCTGTAATGTCCGGGCTCTCCGCAGGTGTTGCAGATCGGGCGCCCCTGCTCATCCCACTGGAACCTGGAACTGAACGGACGGCTGGTGCGTCTTCCCGGATCTCTCCCTCCGTCAGAATACGAATGTTCTCGAGGTAGGGGCAGGGGCTCTGGCCGTCCACGGCGGAGTTCTCCAAGAATGGATTTTGAGAGTTCGGCCATTTCTTCTCGGACGTCTTTCATTAACTCCGCACGTAGGGTCCGCTTCCAGTCGGTCGGTTCGGGCTGTGTTGGGGCACTCATTCCACTTGCAGCCATACACACCGGTGTCTCTACAGCCTGATGGTGATCCTGTTCCAAGGCTAGGGCCTCCTTACGTACATCTTCGAATGTCAGGGTGGCGTCCCTTCGAAGCTGTAACCTCAGACTCTGTCGTATTGGACCTTCTCGTAACCCCAACAGGAACTGGTCTCTTAACAATGTCTCTTCCTCTCCCAGTCCATGATGTTCTCGATTCTTCAGCCTGGAGAACAATTCCCGTAGTCGCAGAGCGAACGCTCGCAGTGTCTGCCCAGGTCCCTGCTTACAGTTGAAAAACTGCGTTCGTAACACTGCCACCGGAGTCGAATCACCGTATTGCCCAGACAGAAATTCGAATATGGCCCGTGTGGTGGCTCGGACGGCTTCAGGTGCTGCTCGGACTTCTCTCTTCGCCTCCCCCTCAAGTGAATTCAAGACAAACTGTATCTTCTGGGCTTCACTGAGCCCTTGCAGTCCGGCCAAGTACTCCACTTGCGCCCTCCAGTCCGTAAAACTCAACTCAGAGCCAGATCCACCATACTTTTGAGCCCACGGAACTCCCATGAACATAGATGCCATCGGCTGCCGGGCGGCTGGCAAGTCCTCGTCCGCCATCCTGGGTCCTCCGGCCGCTCAACTCCGAGTGGTAATCCTGCCGACTACGCCAAAAGTGATGTCACCGATGTTAGGGCCGAGGGTCAATAACCACACTCCGGAGGAGCAGACACCGGAGGACACCAAGAGGCGGACAACAAGAAGTGAATTTAAAAGGGTAAGTATTTTATTAATTTAAAACAATAAAAGCAGTGATGCGAATGTTCGTGGGTGAGACAGTAGCTTTCTTCGCCTCCTCGGATGTGTTCGCGAGACAGGCAGCCGACAATGCTCAGACTTGGCTGGTGTGTAAGTTCACAGAACCGTTCGGGGGAGGACAGCAACTTCTCCTCTTCCTCGAGGGACAGACAACGACGGTGTTCGGGCTTGGCTGGTGTATGGTGGAGATGGTGGTCTAGTGGGTTAAACCACTGAACTGGTAATCAGAAGGTTGCTGGTTCGATCCCAGCAGCCACCACCAGTGTGTCCTTGAGCAAGACACTTTACTCCATGTTGCTCCAGGGGGATTGTCTCTGTAATAAGTCCACTGTAAGTCGCTTTGGATAAAAGCGTCTGCCAAATGACTAAATGTAAATGTAAATGTATGGGACAGGCAGACGACAGTGTTCAGACTCGGCTGGTGTATACGTTCACAGAACAGTTCATAGGAGGACAGCAGCTTCACCTCTTCTCCGAGGGGCAGACAACGACGGTGTTCGGGCTCGGCTGGGCTCGGGCTCGGCTGGTATGTCAGTTCACAGAACAATCCAGGGGAGGACAGCAACTTCTCCTCTTCCCCGAGGGACAGACAACGACGGTATTCGGGCTCGGCTGGTGTGTGTGTTCGTAGAACAGTCGGCGGGAGGACAGCAGCTTCACCTCTTCTCCGAGGGACAGACAATGACGGTGTTCGGGCTCGGCTGAGTCTATCACCACACCGGGCACAAAGGAAAACCAGGACACAGCTTTAGACAGATCAATTTAAAGGGATCTTCATATGCAGACGTCAATTGTCATTCACCTCAGTTTCGGAAGAAACACAGTCGTTAGACCTGACCACACTCGTGCATAAATCACTCTTCGAAATCCTCACGCGTGTACATTTCACTCTCTCAGACACTGCAAACTCACTTCATCTCCACAGTGATTAGTCGACCCGTTTCTCCTCTCGCTGTAGGGTGAATGACTCCAAGGATGGCGACTTCAGAAGATTGACGTGAACACATCAGCGATCTTCTCCTCTGCCGTGTAATCTCTTACCAATAGAACACCGATCAGACATCCAACCTTCAGCTCTCTCCTGTTAAGCCGCCGTCAAGACACACACCAGCCCAGATACACCACACTGCTTTCCCAGAACACCACTCTTTTATGCACCTTTGTCCTGAGCGCGTGCTTCAATGAAGCGCAGCTTGATTCACTTCAGCTGCCGCTCGTTATGGCCAGCAATCAAGCACATCCAGAGTTGGGACTAATGAGGGATTTTTGAATCTCTGGGTTTTTCCACCCGGTGACAAACGCAAGCGTACTACTGTAAAACATATGTATTACAGTTTTTTTCAAATTGCTTTGACACTAAAATTGATACTTGTGGCCAACTTAGTGAAACCATTGACTCACATACCTCATTTTTAGACCAAGTGTGCGAAACCGAAAACACATTACATGCTTTAAACTCAGTTTGCTCAGTAACCTAAACACAGCTCTTTACATCAGACATAACATTTAAAGTTTTTCTCGATTCCCTGAACGCATTTCTTGAAATTATGCCTTTATCACTATCACCTTTGGCCCATTATTCCGTAATTTCTGCAAAAATACAGAACAGGTAAAAACTATTAAAGTTCACATCTTGACACTTCAGTTCATTATATTGTGTGTTTGTGTTTTCTGAATGAGAACATGGTTAAACCTTTGCAAAATGAGGGTGTTTTTGTGTGGGGCTTGTACAAGTTGGTGTATTGTTCTGAGAATGTGTTTATGGAAAATGGTGAATTGTTTCATGAATTGTGTGATAGCAATCGAGAAAAACTGTAATACTAACAGCACATGTTGTCATGATTCCACCTCTCCTTGTCAGGTACTTCCTGGTCTAGAGGTGGAATCATACAGGATCCTTTGTTTCATGTGGGAGAGAGACGATTTTGACACTTAGGTTCCGCCATTCTCTCTCTCTCTGGTCTGCGTCATCGTTCCTGCCCTCCTGTTTCCTAGTCTGTGTTAATTAGTTTATCCCCTGCACCTGTTCCCTCTTCATTTGCTTCCCTTTAATACATCCTCGTGTTCATTGTCCTGTGCTGGTTCATTGTAGCTGTATTTTTTACCTGGTGTGAAGATTGTATGTACCTGTTGATGTTGCTGTATGCTTAGTCCTTGTTGCCTTGTCGCCTTGACGCCTTGTCGCCTTGACGCCTTGTCGCCTTGTCGCCTTGTCGTCTTGTCGCCTTGTCGTCTTGTCGCCTTGTTCCTGTTCCCTCGAGTTATAGTAAGTGTCAGTTTAGTGTTTGTATCAAGTGTTTGTCTTGTAGTCTAGTTAGTCACTGCCCTTGTTTAGTTGTGTATATATCATCAAACCTTGTTTTCCCCATCGTGGGTTTTGTTTTGCCTTTTGTCTTGTTTTGTAATAATAAAATATCTGTTAACCCCGTCATCTCTGAGTCCTGCCTGCAATTGGGTTCTCCCCCAAGAGTTTCTGACACATATGTTTTATTGGGAAAACACTGACATTAAAAATTCTACAGAAGTGTGTGAAAACACTCCCAACTTTTTTTTTTACTACTGGACATGTAAAAAGTGAGCCAAAGCTGATGATGAGAGGATGCATGCACAACATTTGTATACAGTATGTGTGGAGTTTTGAGAAATGGAGCCATAGTTTCTAAAATTGTGTGTAAGCTGTATTCTGTGTAGCCAACTATTGTTATGCTGAAATAGCTATTACAGTATGTGTACATTAGAACATGTGTACATAACAGTCGATTGTTACGTATCTGTTCTCATTTCTAAAGATTCAAATTATACCTGCCACTGTTTATCGACTCAAATTAGGTTAAACTCTCTGTACAGCCTCTCGTGGTTAAACCGTGGTTTATCACATGATCAATGACTGTAGCCCTAATCTCATTGAAGACCACTCTTCTTGTTCATCGTCCTCTTCCTCCTCTGGCTCTTATTCCAACTCCTCGTCCTCTAGTACCAGCTCTCCCTCGTCCTCTCCCTCCAACTCCTCTTAACCTGTCTGCCTTTTTTGCATCCATTGTTCAAAACCCATAACTTGACCCATGACCTATAGGCCTCTTCTAAAGTCATGATTGGTTGGTGTTAAGTAAAGTAATGTGTGTTTGCTCATGTGAGGAGTTAATGTGAGGCACTGATAAAGGAGTGTGACATTTTGATTGGTTGTGTTTGAAAAAGGAAATCAAAATACTTCCTGTAAGATTATTGTGTGTTACATAGAGAATTGTGTGTTTTGTTTTTGCAAAGAGTGTTTTAGTTCACTAACTGAGTAAAATATCGAGAATTAGTGAATGGTTTTGTCGATTTGGTGTGTAGTTCTGATGTTTGAATGTCAGCTTTCAGGAATTGTGTGACAAGTAAACATTTTGTGTGTAAGCAGTTGAAAAAAAACTGTGAAGAAAGATGTTTGAAATGGACTTTTTTCAAGAAGTGTTGTGGGAAAGGAAACTTCAAGTCAGTTCGGTTCTTTGATCAGCAAAAATCTGCTCTTACCAACAACCATTTTATTAAATGTTTTAATCATATACTGCTGTCAGATCATGCTTAACTCACGTCATGAAATCTTATCAACAGACAGTATACTGCGTTTGAAGTCTTTCTAGGCCTAACTAGAAACTCACTTATTGTAGATAAGTCTCTCTGGATAAAACATCTGCTGAATGTTAACATGTTTTAGGTTTTATATGGATAGAAAAGAGCTCTTGAACATTGTATGTTTGCTCTTTACACCCAATGATGAAGAGTGAATAGAAGTTATTGCAGTTGAAAAAAAACTGTGAAGAAAGATGTTTGATAACTTTCCTTCAGAAATACCTGATATACGGAAGAAAATAAATTTGACACGCATTCAATTCTGACTTAAGTGTCAACATCATCCAAAATGACAACAATAAAGTATCAGTGAAGCTTACGCACATCTGGGGGGCGTTCTTCGTATGACTCTTACTACATCCAAGATCAAATGAATTATCCGAGATGACCTAATGCTGCAAATCATGATAATACGGTTCTTCGAACGCACCTGTTTTGTACGATTAGTACATCTGTATATCTGGATTAAATTGTCTAAAATTGCAGATTGTAGTGTATGACATCGATCAAGACACATACTTATTGACATGATCATGACTGCAGAATCTTTAGTTCCCTTTTATAACATTAATCAAGCTGGAGACTTAAACTGAAATACCACAAATTTGCAAATGGCAGGACAAACTGGATTTTTCATAATTTCCCTTCATCATATTCCCTATCCCTATTCACAGTCTGTGTTTTTATATACTGAATATTTAATATGAAGGTCTGACAAATGAATATGGCAAATATCTCCTTCTCAAGGAAAAATTTATATTTATTCATTTATATTGGACCCCACTGAAGACTTTCAAAGTAAACGAGAAACCAAAATTGTTCTAAATATATTATATTGCATTACAATAAATATTGTAATTGACACAATGTTTTGCTTTCAGAACATGTTAAATTGGCAAAGCTCTGTATAAGGGCCACGATCTAATCATGTGTACATGTAATAATGCTGCGTCAGAGGAGATTTAAGGTAACGGATCTGTTGCTAAAACAACAAGTCCAGAATGAGCATCAAAGAACTGAATAATCCAAGATCATGTGAAATCATTACTGAGTTAGCGAGGTGCGAAGACAAGGCCCCAGAGAAAAGAGGAAGCAGCTGCCTGTGAGTTTATGTTTCTATGTGTTTAATGATGTATCTCCTAGTGTCTGCATGCCATTTAAACTAAAGATGTGACCTGTATCTGGGTCTTATATTTTATCCGTATATTGTGAAATATTACAATAGACAATAACTTCTATTCACTCTTCATCATTGGGTGTAAAGAGCAAACATACAATGTTCAAGAGCTCTTTTCTATCCATATAAAACCAAGAACATGTTTACATTCAGCAGACGTTTTATCCTAAACGACTCATCTACAATAAGTGAGTTTCTAGTTAGGCCTAGAAAGACTTTTTTTATATTATTAGTCAAATGCAATATGCTGTGTGTTGGTAAGATTTCATGACGTGAGTTAAGCATGATCTAACAGCAGTATATGATTAAAACATTTAATAAAATGGTTGTTGGTAAGAGGAGATTTTTTGCTGATCAAAGAACCGAACTGACTTGAAGTTTCCTTTCCCACAACACTTCTTGAAAAAAGTCCATTTCAAACATCTTTCTTCACAGTTTTTTTCAACTGCTTACACACAAAATGTTTACTTGTCACACAATTCCTGAAAGCTGACTCAGTTTTCAGTGAACTGAAACACTTTTTACAAAGACCCTACAAAAATCCAACAGGAAATATATTGATTTCGTTTTTCAAACACAACCCATCAGAATGTCACACTCCTTCATCAGTGCCTCACAGTAACTCCTCACATGAGCAAACACACATTACTTTACTTCACACCAACCAATCATGACCTTAGAAGAGGCCTATAATAGGTCATGGGTCAAGTGATGGGTTTTAAACAATGGATGCAATTACATGCTAAGCATGTAGCTATGGCCGTGTTTATTAACACATTTAAATTATCAACATTATTAATCACACTTACAATATCAAGGGTAATAATATAAACAAGTATGCCAATTGTATAGCCCTGATATTGAAATTAAACGTATTCATTCACGACGAGAAATGTGAATGTGAATGTGTGTTGTTTCCCTATTTTCTATTTAAAAGGTGTGTCATGATCAGCCTACCTTTGATTATACCTGTGTTTAGGAACCCCTTGTTTATATTATAATAATATATGTTGCTATAGTGTCATTATTATCTCAATGAAATCACAGAACGGGGAACATAATCAATAGCAATAGCTGAAAAAACACATGAATTTAGGGGCTTGACAAAGTTAAACCAACCAGATCCAAAAGCTGCTAAATTTGATGTCATGGCAGAATAACTTTTCTATAATTATAAATGCAGCATAAATTGTAGCCAGGTTTTCATGGATTAAATGGAGTAAAATGCTCCGCAGATGTCACCGTCTTTGTTTTAGGCAAAAAACTGGCTGTATCGCTGCAGCTTGACTAAACTTGATACCACAATCTTTCTCTTTACTCCAAATTATTTGGGCTGCCAGCAGATGCACCTTATTTAGAGAATATAATTAAAAAGCTTAAAAGCATTAGTCTAAAGACAATTATATTATTTGCACAAAACACATGAATATACAGTTATTTTTAACTTAAGAATTTTATTTGTACGGACTGCGATGTAAAGAAGCTTTTTTCCGCAGTGGCCACTAGTGGTGTGAACTCTTTAACACTGATAAGGTATAGCTAAGAGAGCTCCAGACCTACCTTCAACGTATGATTTACAGATGGTATACTGAACATTTCTGGAAACACATATTAATGATAAGGTACAGTTTAAGGTATAATTTAAGAAGGACGTAGCGATAAGAATCTTTCAGGAAATTAGCAGAATTCTTTCACACCCAACAGTCGGAGTTGCTCCACTAGAGGGCACTCCCCACAATTCACACGCCGAGAATCGTGAGTGTGGATCGGATGGACACTTATCTGTCCAATTATGCCATGGGAGCTCAGCAATGGTCAAATTTCAAAAGAAAATCAAATAAACATAGCGGAAAACTCCAAGGCGGACTTCCGTTTCTAATGTAAGTGCTAATAAATGAATTTCTGTTGACTACATAATGTTTTTTATCAACACTCACCTATATGATGTTGTTAATACGTCATAGGTCAAAGAGCATACGGGTCACATGACCATAAAACATGGCGGACGCAGTATGTCCAAAATATGTTCATACTACTCATATGTTCATACCACTCATAACATATTTTATACTGTTTTAACGGGCGATAGCTAGGTACTTCAGTAAATTCATGACGTACTGTCACAGTTGCTGATATCGGACGCAGCCCTTGTTTCTGTGTTCTTTTGTAGTGGGTTTATTCATTTATGTTGTTTATGTGTTACATCATAGCTTAGTGTATTATCGTGCTGACTATTATCAGTAGATGGAACCAGATTCCCTTAGTGTTATACTAGTTTAATAATAAAACATTCAATAGATTATTAATAAAACATTTAGTCTTTGTTTATACATATTTAATCAACATTAAATCAATTGTATGGTTTGTGTGATTTATGGTTTAGATTTTATTGTAGACTTTAGGGTATAACATTGAAACAAGCCTCGTGCCTTATGTTAACATTTAGTTAGAGTCAGCAAACATTGTCAGCAACAGGCCTTGTGCGCTTAGTTATAATGTCGTACATACACTTCAGATGAACTCTGAATATCTCACTTTGCTTGTTAGAACAAATAAACATTGAATTCTTGACACCTGGAACCCTGACTCCGAGATTTCTTCCTGCATTGGAAAGACGATTTGCCTCAACATATTTTTTGACACCCTAACGTGATCCAGGCTAGAGGGCAGGAGGCTTGACGGATTGTGACTGGTGGACCAACCAGTTGATCGCATAAAACGGGTCCCTAAAAAAAGGGAGTGTGTTTTATGCAATCTTCTGAGGGTAAAACCGCTCATTCTACCTGGTGGAACATTCTTCCTATCTTGGTCTGGTCAACCACATCTCTCACAGCATTCAAAAAACTACTTAAAAACCACCTCTTCTGTGAATGCATGACAGAGAAATGTAAAAAAATTACACTTACCCTTTCTCTCAACAGGTAGTGGTCAAGCTTTTGTTGAAACCAGTAACTTTGTATTGGCACCTACTGTATTATTGCTCCTGTATGACATATTGCTTATTGCTCCCTTAGCTCTTTGTAAGTCGCTTTGTATAAAAGGGTCTTCTTAATGACTAAATGTAAATGTGACCTGTATCTGGGTCTTATACAGTATTTTATCCTTGTGTATAAATAACAATAGAGAATAATTTCTATTCACTCTTCATCCTTGGGTATAAAAAGCAAACACAACTGACCTGAGTTGAGTTGAAGTTTCCACGACACTTCTTGAAAAAAGTACCACAAGAATGGAAACAAGAGCAGCCACAAGAACACGTGGTTAACACCTTTCTTTAAAACCTCCTACACAAATACATGTACAACATAGACACAGTTGATACAAAGATGTGTTAGTACGTAGGTATGGTTTGTTGTCAAAAGATCTACTGTAGAGATGTAAAAAAACAACTTCCAGAATATAATCTTTACTACTACAGGTGAATCTCAAATGACCTGACAACAAATTAGTCTGTTCTTTTGTATTGTTGATGGGCTCAGCCTTATAAAAAACAGATTATTTGATGCCCCCCACAGGTGTTTTATACAGAAAGACTTCTAAAACCTTTAGAGAGAAAAGGCCTGAGAACTGGAGTTAAGGAACCTTGCATCAAGATTTTCTAAAAGGGGGCCAACTGTAAAAAAAGCTAAATTTTTACTTTTGGGTCCAGAAAGATTCTTATTACTGAATGGCAGTGCTGTATTGACAAATGATATGTCAATAAATTAGTGATTTTAAAAGTAATTAAATCAATTTCCATTGTGTAAGCTTTTCTGAAGCTCAGTGGTAAGAGCATTGCGCTAACAACATGGGTTCGATCCCACATTATTGCACATACCTATGTATAAATGTATAGGATAATGCAATGTAAGTCGCTTTGGTAAAAGCATCTGCCAAATGCGTAAATGTCAGATTTCATGATCTGATTTATGATAATCTAACAGCAATATAAAACATGAAACAGATACTGTAAGTGATGAAAAGGGTAGTTGGTAAGAGCACCTTGTTTATGGGGGAATGAACTGTTGTTTCCCTTCTCACTTCTTTGAAAAAAGCACCGCAAAGGAAGAGCAGCCACAACACCATCTGTGGTCTTACACATTCATTATAACTGTGTCAAAAGCTCTTGCTGATGTACATGACACACTATAAAATGCAAGCTGACATACACAAATAAAACAGGGATTTGTTAGTACATACATTAGTGCATACATGTGCCTTATTATCACTAAGAACTACAGAAGAGTGCTCAAAAACAACTTTGCCAAGATAGAAACAAAAATAGTGTTTACACTTATAGGTGAATCTCAAAAAATTTGACAACCAATTCCCCTCCGATCACAAGTGTGTCTTGTAAGCATGCCCGACAGAAAAGCTGAAATAACCAGAAAACATAATATTAAAAAAAATATCATTATAAATCACTGCTAGGTTTCTATATTTGTGCTCACTGTACGTTAACGGATGTTTCGCTTATTTGAAAACTTTACACAGAACTTTTCAGAATTTGAGTTTTATGGGATTTTATATGTAGGATTTCCTCAAAAACACAAGTTATATATCAAAGAACTAAATGTGTTGTTTAACTCTACATTTGAGATGTGCATGCATGTTTTTGTTGGGTCTGAGTTTTATAAAGAGTGTTATATATAACGTGATTTCTATTAAACATTTGAGAGGAGAAGCCTGAGGACCCACTTAAGCTTTTTGTAAAGTGACAACTGTAAAGAAAAGTCATACTCCATTTATCAAGGGGCAGCACAAAGTTTGTGCATTATTCCCTCCCCTCTGAACAGTTATAAAACACCACCGATACATTACCAGCTCATTTCTCCCTGACCAAAGATGGATCTGCGCATCATCATTGTCCTTCTCTCCGTATTCATCAATGGAGGTTAAAACCCTCTCCATGCATCAATATGTATGTATTAATATCAATAAGAGAGATTTTACTGAACATATTATTCGCTCTACTGTTTCCACTCAAGGGCACTGTATCGAATGTTATTCGTGTGAGTCTCGTGATTCTGATGTTTGTGAAGAAACAATACAGACATGTCCTGGTACAGATTCATGTGCAAGTACAACAGAGACAAAGTACGGTAAGTCCAGGTTGATGGAGTGGAAATGATCAAATGCGATTTGGCTTGTATGTTAGAATTGTTTTTTGTCTAGTATACAATATCACAGATTTTGTCTTTTCGTAGGTTCTTCCAAAGTGTCTGTTCTAGGTAAAGGATGTATATCAAAAGAACATTGTATGTCTGGCACTCTACGGAAAGAGACTGGGTTACTTTCTGTACAGTGCTGCAATACGGACCTATGCAATGGTGCAGGTATTTCCTTTTGGCTTTTCCATTTACTCATTTAAAGGGATGCAACAATATCAATATTGTGTTGTTGCAATAGTAAAATTGTCGCAATATTATCGTGGTAACATGACTGTGTGAAACGATAGGTCTTCTGGTCCGAACAGAGAATGATCGAAAAAAATAGTAGATGTTACCTTTGGCAAGGTCCATCTGGTGTGATCATTTTATTATATAAAAGGGATCATTTGACCCATTTCACACTATAACTGAAATCTCTAAGCAACAGTTATGATAAGGGGATAAAGAAAAGAGGATGTTTATGGCAGGTTCCCACGTCAACAATTTAAATATTGCAATAAAAACCGCAACGTGGAATTTATATAGAGGTTTTACCGTACAGTGAGATTTTGTTATATCCCTACTTATTTACTGTAAAATCTATTGATTCAATTGATACTTTTTTTCTACAAAGTAACTTCAGTTTCACAGTTACAGGTTAGGGTCATACATTTACATACGGCATGAAAAATCAGTAAAAAAAAATGGGGTCCTGATCACATTTTTAGGGTTTATAGTGCAATAACAACTGGCTGCCTTTTTACATTATCACTTACACGGCGGAGGAACTTTTTTGAGATAACTGCCTGCGTATTACACGCAGCTTGCCTTATAAGTAATGAAATATAAATTTGAAATATTTATTACCTGTTTTGAAAAGAACGCATACCTTTTAAATTTGGTTTTAAGGTAGGACACAAAATTCAAACGCAATTTGGTTTAATAATCTGTATATCAAAATTCAATGACAGATATTTTAGATATGGCAAAATGAACAGGTAGAATGACATCAAAAGCGTATGAAACAAGCCCTTGGCGTAGAAGAGATTTTAAATGCTCATCTGCGGAAAACCCCGGAAGGGAAGGTCAGGTTTACATGCATTGAAAAAGTACTTCAAAGTCAAGCATTCATAGTGTACTGTATTTTCAGCTATAAAATGTAAAATGCAGTTTTGTGTTGATGAGACATGTTTTGTTTTGATCAGATGGAGTCTATAAGGGCAGTTTTCTCCTCCTGCTGTCTCCGCTGTTCTGCTACTTTCTATGTCTCTGAATTCAGCTGCTGTGAAGAAGACATCACTGAAACCACACATGAATTACAGCACAACGCTTTACTAAATATTGTTGTTTATTGCTTATCTTTGCTGTCCCAACAATAATGTTGTTTAGTAAGAGGAAAAATAATATGTTGTAAGTAATGTTTAGAAATTGGTGACCCAGTCTGTAAAATCAGGTAAAGTCTCACAGAATAATTATGAGGAAACGAGCATCAAAGTTTGATTAAACCATTGACATCACTATGATTTCTATCGTTGACATGGAACCCAATATTAAAGATACTAAGATTATTTTTTCCCAGATTATTCTTTACATTTGATTTTATGTAAACAGTAAATCACAAAATATGAAAATATCTAAAATGTATTTTACCTTTGCAAAAAATAATTAAAAATAAAATGAAAAGAATCTTTAAGAAGTTAAGTTCATTCAAAGGTCTGATTATGATGTATAAAGTGACTACATATGTTTTTTTCTGACGTGCTGGTTAAGTTCAGGTTGGGCAGTTTTCTCCGCCTGCTGTGTCCACTGTTCTTCTACTTTTTGTTTCACCAAATTCAGCACAACTTCAGATTCTCATTGTTCACCTTATTACTCCTTTAGCTGGAGGTACAGCACAAATATTAAAACATGTCATCACTGTAAAAGCCAGGAGGGTTAGGCCCGATTCACATTTCACATCTTTCCTGCGCACATATTTGTTATTTTAAATGTAGATGGCAGGGGTGCGCCGCTGCATCGAAACGGAAACATTAAACTTTTCTGAGTGCCCTGCTTGCGTTTTCCACGCGGTTTAGATATGAAATGTGAACCGGGCCTTATTGTACAGGCAGATATGTGAGGTGTCCCTCAGGAGCTTTGTGTGAAAGTAGAACAGCGGTAACATCCCTGAGTAAGTTAACATTAACGTTGATAGTCCTAATTCGAATTTACATTTATGCATTTGGCAGACGCTTTTATCCGAAGTGACGTACACTACATTGCATTGCATTATACATTTGTTTCTGACTACGTGCAATCCCCCAGGATCGAACCCATGACCTAGTGCCATGCTCTAACCACTGAGCCACAGGAAAGATTTAACACGAATTTTGAAAAAAATATTTTCAGATGTTCATTTATTTTATTCAGTTATTTATTTTGCATTGAAGGGAAGCAATGTAAAATCTTTCTTGCTTATGGCACCAACAGAGTCTGTGGCGGCCCTGCACACGACCACAGACACACATCTTGTGCCACTCTGCATATTTCCTCTGAAAACCCACAGACACACTAGTTTCAGCCTCATACATCTCGCCCACAGACAAATGCTACAACCAACCAGCAACCTTTCGATTTCTCATGTGAAGCCAGCATGAAAGTGACTTAAACTGCAATTCATCGACTGGCCTCTAGAGACTGGCTCTAAAAGAGAGCAGAATCTTATTGAGCACCATGTTAAAATGGCCAACTTTACAGCAGAAAAAACACGTTTACAGCCTGGTACAAAAGAAAGATTTTGGTCTATATAGAAAATTTTACCCTTCATGACAACTGTGAGGAGGGTGATTGGGAGTGACGCGATGCTAAGATGGTAACAGCTGGCTCCGCCCACTTTAATCTTCAAAACAGCTCCTTAGAAACCCACGGGTCACATCACAGAAAACCACGTCTATCTTTTATACAGTCTAAGAGTACAACTAACCATAAACACTTCAACAGATTCAAAGTCAGATCGGTCTGTTCAGAAGATTTCTCGTTTCATTTCAGAAAATGCCCCCCATTCCTAAATTCATGTTCACTTTTTCCCAGTCTCCTTCTCTTCTGTTCATCTTTAAAAAGGGAATTTCAAAGGTCTCGACATTTTAAACTTCTCCTGACGGATCGAAGATGAATCTGAACATCTTCATTATTGTCCAGTTTACTCTTTTCTCTGGAGGTACAGTACAAAACACAACAGCAATGTTCCATTAGCTACAAATACAGATAACAGATAGTTTTGCCCTCATTCTGTTTTCTGTCACGACACTCGCTGAGATGATGCCCGTGTGAAGGTACGACGGGTCCTTGTGAAACCATTACTTTGTGGCCCTTGTCTTGTCTCACCTTGCTTATGTCTGTGTTTCCTTTCCTTTATTTTCTTTGTCTCACTTGTCTCTGTTATCTTTTTGTCAACTTCATTTCCCATTGTCTGTTTATACCTGTCCAATGAATGTGTGTTTGTTGATAACACTCCCATCTGCTGGCCGGTACAGGTACTGTTTAACAGCCTGACAATGGGTGGTTCAGCTACAATTAGGGGAAAGAACATGTGAAACAACATCTCACTAACATACAGATTTCCTGTATTGGCAAAACAAGAACATCATAACATTTTATTTAATGGATGAGTGTTTTCATGGGCTTTTGACAATACTCATGGCAATGCTTATTTGATCCTACAAGATTTCTTGTGGACCCTGTGTGAGAGATCTTGGTAATCGAAAATGTTTTTTTTTCCTTTTTTCCTTGATATTTGTTAAAGAAAGTATAAATTAACATTGAAAACGTCTGTTTTCTATGGTGCTTTGCTCCGTTGTTCATTGAGTTTCATTCAAATCATTGGTCTCTACTGGCCCTTTCAGCAGTTGTACTGGTCCCAACAGTTTTTCATCCCCAGTTTAATCTCAATATTTTACCTTAAAAATTTAATGATTTAAAACATTAAGAAATCGTTGTTATTTTAAAAAGATAATATGCGTGAAATCCCATGCTTGAGTGATACCCACATAACACAGACACATACGGCTTATGAATTAAAAAATGTATTTCTGACAAACAAACCTATGTGGTGTAACTTTCAGAGACACGACCAAAGGGTTGGCTTTCTGAAAACCATCAAGACGAGGTTTCTCAGCTTCAATATCTTTTAGCTTCCTGATCTACACATAAAGGTCCTTCAACCGTGATTTAGAAAGTGTACAACATGGCACTTAGATAGATGTTGACAACGTACCTTACTGGTTGTACCGGTTTGATTTTATACAATCAAATTTGTTATTAAACAAGAAGCTGACTTGTTTGACTGCATAACAAAAACAATAATGTCATGACACTTTAATCCATATATTAAAATCTCATTAAAAACACACTTTCACAATGAAAATTCATTATAGTGACATTTATGTATACAACTCTAAAGAGGTATTTGCATGTGTAAAATTTTGGGTTTAGGACACGTAAATTGATGTCGTCTTAACTTGTTGACCATCAAAAATCAGTGCACTGGTTGCCTTTAGATTTTGAGTTAATTCAACTGAACACAACAGGTTTGCATCAAATTCAGTAAGGTAACTAATATTTTCAAAGTTAAATTAACTCAAAGTTTTAAGGCAACCAGGCAACTTATTTTTTTTAATTGATACAACGAAAATAAAGAATATTTTTTTACATAGAAACAATGGTTTACATTATGGCGAGTTTTACATCCTGTTAAAAAAAGTCTGAAAATGACTTCAGGTAATGCTAATCCTCTGTGAATACTGTAGACTAGCTGTAAATGACAATCTTTTCCTGTTTAAAATAAGTTTTCTGTAGTTTTTCAAGCAAGAAGCATTCAGTTGTAATCTACGCAGTGGGAGAATGCACTTTGAGGCATGAATCTTCTAGCTTTAAGTAATGTGATTTTATTAACAAATCATTTAACTGGACCTATAGTAACTGGTACGTCTTTTTGTGTGTATTTATGCTGTTTTCCAGATCACTTGCGCAGACATGATAACTATTAGGTTACTCAACTGAGGGAACGAGTTTACTCAATAGAGTAAAGGTCTAAAGTTAAAAGAACTTAGGTTTCGTTTTCTTGAAAGTATTTTACCATTGACTTGAAAACCTTTAACATTTTACAACGTATACCAATTAACAATTCAAACACACCTTAGGTGTGTCACGCAAAAGGTGGGTGAAACTCCTTCTCATGTAAAGGTACGTGGCGCTGAGATTATGGAGTAGTTTACCTTCACAAGCAGTCACACCTTCTACAACGTTTTTTTCAACTTGCTTCTTAAAACAAATTTGTTCTTCTTAGCGTTGAATATATATGAAGAGTATATTTCCAAAATGAGATAACTCCCTTTTTCTATTTATTAAAAAATCATGTTTTTTTATTGTGTATTCCAATTAATATCACCCAAACTGCAGTTGCTTTGTTTTGATAGGCCATAATAACAAAAAAACAGCTAACTAACACAATAAAACATGATAATATTATAAAAAACATGATTTTAGAAAACAAAACGGACTTCTCTCTTTTTGGAAATAAACTCTCAAAATGTTGTTTTATGTATTTAACTATGCACTTTGTGACTCTTTTAAACGTGCTTTTAAATAAAGTACTGAAACATGTGGGAACACAATGTAATGTTTAAGAAACTATCCAGTCCAAGAGTAACCACAAAAAATCTTTCTAAACATACAAGTTTCCTCTAACATTATTTAAAAAGATGACACGCATCAAGGTAAGAGGTAAAAACAAGATCACACAAGAATCCCAAACATGTAAACGTACAATGCAAATATTTTGTAGGCCTATTAAGTCATTCAGAACATTTTAGGTTTCCATGAATGCAAGAATGCCACTCATTCTGAAGTATTACTTTCTCATTGCAGTCTCTGCCTCATTTAACGTCTATAAAAAGGACCCTGAAAAATCCTTTATTTTATTCCCCTCCCCAACAAATCATTTTGAACTAACTTATTGAAGTTATGTTAAACTAGCTCAAAAGTAAGAATTAGTTATAGGAACTCATATAGGAAGATCTTACATAATTAACAGTTATGTTTGTATTACCTTAGAATAAACAAATTTCTATTTACATACAGAGCGAGGCTACAAACATTGATTTCGATGTCATGTTTTGAACAGTAGCCCTAAACGAGTCTTCTCTTTCTACTTTGTGGTACGTAGTCCGGTTGTCCCTGACGTACTAACTTACTCATAACTGCTATCTTGCTGTCAGATCAAACTCTTTTAACAGACTTTCTATTTACTGTAGGTCAGCCCACAAACGTGATGTGCAATGCAAGCATGAAATCCTTAACTTTCTCATAGTAGCTAGACCAAGCAAATAATATTGCAAATTAATGAAATAAGAGAAGACGACAAGAGAAATAAGCAGCACACTGGTTCCAGATAAACAACGACGCTCAAAACTGCTCCGTCACACATCTTATATTAGGGGAGACCGGGGCACTTTGTTTCACTTTTCGCACTGTGTAACATTTACTGAGCACCATACATCACCACGGTATAAATGTTATACCAAATGAAAGAAGGACGTCTTGGGCACATAATTTGTATTCATTACATTTTCATATCTTATCTCATAATGGAGTTGTAGACTGTTGAATAGAGGATGTGCACTTGTGACAATTTGCCCCATCGGCGGGTAAGTTGTCACACTAGATTATCTAAAAATAAGAACACAACTACTTAATTGTGAATATTGATTTTCATTTTTATATTCAAACCAGAACTGGAAATATAAACAATCATGCCTAGAGAATTCGAAAAACAATTATTTCAAGCCAAACTGTACACATTTCAATCAAAACACATTACTTTGAACTTTAAACTCAAACGTTCTCTGGCTTCAACATAGATCCAGTCGGATATGGCCGGATGTCCTGTGGAGTTGGTAGCCTGCTGTCAGCAATGGCATTGCTGGGTAAGGGTGAGCTAGTGGAAGCAGAAGCATAACTGGGCATGCTAGGCACAGCAGAGTTGGTTATGGGGCCTGACAAGGCAGAGTTGGTGCTGGGTCCTGGCAGGGCAGGGTTCTGAATGGGGCGATCTGTGACGTAGGATGGTGCAAACTCGGTTTCCAGAAATACATCTCTGTTGTAAGATTGAACCCCAGCCATCCTAAAGCCAACCTGAATGTTCAGGGGGTTGCAGCCAGAGGATAGGCAATTGCCACAATCCCAGGAATGACATAAGTTGACATTGTCTTCTCAGGGATGTTCCTCATCCAGGAATCACAAGCATTTTTGATGTGCCTCTTTAGTGGCCCGTAGACAGACCTGTCTTATGGTTGGAGCTGACCTGAGCAGTGGGGTGGGAATGACAGCATGATTATGACATTTTCTTTTGCATAATTGAGTCCATCAATGGACAGATGAGACTCGTGGTTGTCCAAAAGGAGTAAACAGGGCCCGTACTTTGCTGCCAGGTGGCCCAATGAGCAAGAAATGTCTATAATGTCTACATATATTTTGTACTGGGGCAAGTTGTCAGATGTGAAGACTTGCCCCAAAGTCATTGAAACAACTTGCCCCAAACTGACATCTGTGCTAATGTTGGCAAAATCTTAAGGTTAGCTCAACATTGCACGTCAGCTAAAGTATCAAAAGACACGTTATTGTCTCTACTATTCTGTGCAAAATAATCATTTTTATCATTCATATCTAATAAAGTTGTATTGCATAAAATTTAAAGTGCCAATTTTTTACTTTTTAAGCAGAAAAATAAGAAAATTGTGTTAATATCAGATAAGAGCGATCTTGACCACATGTGAACAGGAAATTGACTATAGAAAAAGAAGTCACACAAAGTGGCTATTTGGTTTTTGAGATAGAGCCTCTAGTGTTGGAGTTATGAACAGTGTGACAACTTACCCCGCTCTCTCCTACAATATATCTTGGTTCTAGCAAACAGAATAACCAATGTGACTCACATACTGTACTGATAGTGGAGATGGTGTACATACTGTACTGATAGTGGAGATGGTGTACATACTGTACTGATAGTGGAGATGGTGGTCTAGTGGGTTAAACCACTGAACTGGTAATCAGAAGGTTGCTGGTTCGATCCCAGCAGCCACCAGCAGTGTGTCCTTGAGCAAGACACTTTACTCCATGTTGCTCCAGGGGGATTGTCCCTGAAATAAGTCACTGTAAGTTGCTTTGGATAAAAGCGTCTGCCAAATGACTAAATGTAAATGTAAATGTGATCCGAATCAAAGCAACCTCATCGGGGACGATGTTTAGACAATCTTTTCTCCCAGGTATTGGGTCTCATTCACTAAGCATGCGTATGAGCAAATTTTGTAGCAAATTTGTGCGTGAAACCTGCGTACGAATACTCCAAATTCACTAAGATTAGGACGAGATTAAGAACATATTTTTGACAGGATGGATAGAGTCCTGACACATCTTTACTAAGAGCCTATGTACATGCAAGATCTTAAACACGTTCCATACTTGATTAAAACTGCAGCTTTTCTAAAAAACAAAAACACACACAATTTACTTTGCTAATAAACAGCCAATTGATGGCTTCTTTAGCTCCACAAATTGTATAAATGTAAAGACATTATGAAATTACAAAACCTTTCATTAAAGAGGAAAAAAACTGGAAACATCCAAACATGTCACTGTACAATTTTTTTACTAATAATCAAAAGACAGAAACAACCCAAATCACTGAGGGTTACCCAGCGGCTACCCTCAACCTGGTTAAGCCGGCCTGACGAGGCTTTGCCCCGGGTGTGGCAGCTGCGCATGCCAAAGCTACTGGGAGCCTCAGGTGAAAGCTGACAGGTGGGGACCAAGTGTGAGGTGCCCTGAGACAGGGCACGACAAGCCCCCCATCGGAGGTGCTACCCCTCCTCATACACCCCACCTCCTCTTGCCTGAGTTAAACATTGTTCATGATTCAACAATAAGAAAGAGACTGAGCAAAAGTATCTCACATTTGCCCAGAAAAAATCTTAAACATCCCTGCATGGGCAAATATGTTCACCTTAACTGTATGTATTAAGCGGTTTTCTACAATTTGCATTGTTACAAGGCGCTGGTGGAACTACGACGGCGTTTTAGTGCCACGTTAAACATAAACAAATCCAAGATTTCGAGAATAAAGTCGAAATGTTTCGGGAATAAGGTCGAAATGTTTCGGGAATAAGGTCGAAATGTTTCGAGGATAACTCGTCGATATACATATTTTGTTTACATGAATGTTGTAGTTTAAGAGTTTAAGTTATGTTTAAGCACGTCATCTTAACCAGTGAGTACGTTCTTAGTTCTACGGAAGGCCTTGCAAACACCAGCAGTCATTCAAAAGTTAAGTTTAATTAAAAACTCTTTAGTTCACATTTGTACATTTATATAAGTCCTTAAGGATCATAAGAGTATTAAAGCCACAAATGCAAACACATTTTTTGTACATTAGGTAATCAAGCATTGTTTTTTTAATATTTCAATGTTTGCTTCAGTTTATCTAATGAATCCATATGCCACAACGCGTTGGGACCCCGGCTGAAGTATTGGCGACGTCGGAGAGAGAAACAGCATATCCTCTTCGAATAGCACGCAGATGTAACCATCTATATCCTTGGAGGCGACCACTGGTCGCTATTTCAGTCTGCACAAAAGAGGTAATTTCCTCAATGTCTGTCTGATTTTTTCTTCTGAATAAATTCAGTTTCCTGCACAACCGCTGCAGTGTCCTTTTGCAAATTATAAATCCGTGATGATGCTCCAAAAGACAAAGAATTTCCTTATTGCTAAATCCTAATCTGAAGTAGGATTTAACCAAATCCTTCACATCTATTGTTTCTAGCAATTCTGTGATTTTTCTCAAAATCTCGCAATGCAACGAGTATAAATTTCGATTTTATTCTCGTAACATTTCGACTTTATTCTCGAAATCTTGGATTATTTTTTATTTTTAACGTGGCACTAAAACGCAGTCGTAGTTTTCCGTTACGAAATTGAAAGATTTATTTTGTAAAATGTCAACAACACTGGTCCAGAAGCCCTTATTGATGTTTTTTTTCCATTTCCCATATTTTTAAGGCTTTGAGATGTTCATCTATAGTTTGAAATTCTAAATGTTCTGTTGGTTGAACTTTGTACTATTTTGTTCTTTGTTATAATCTCTTAGTGAAAAAGAATGACACTGTTACATTTTGTAACATGGACTATGCGTTGTCCCTTATTTAAATTACAAAAGTTAATCGGTAACCGGCAGTGAGTTATTTTCTTCTTTACTTAATGGGGCAGTTCACCCCAAAAAACATAATTCTCTATGATTTATTCACCATCATGTCATTGTACCATTACAAACCCAAATATGTAAAAGTGCAACCAAAAAATCCTGTGCGTCCTGTGTGTTCTGTGCAGCTCGGAATACTTTGTTTCTCCTTCTGTGAATGCCCACCCACTCCGATATTTGACTTTTCCTTTCTTATTACAGCCTCCTCCTCTTTAAATCTTCTATAAAAAGGGCCACTGAAAATGGATATTCATTATTTTAGTCACCTCATGACCAAAGATGGATCTTTACATATTCGCCGTTGTCCTTTTTTCTCTTTTTGCTGGAGGTACGGTACAAAGCTCAAAAGTATATTCAATGTTTTTGCTACAAACACAGATTAAATGATTAAAAGCATATCCTTAATTCTGTTTCAGGACATTCGATCAAATGTTATCAGTGTACAGATGTGACGGGTCCTTGTGTAGCCGAGACGGAGTGTTCCGTTCTACTTACTGGATGTGCAAGTGCTACAGTAGTTGGATCTATTGGTGAGTGAAGTTTGATGAAAGATAAATATTGAAGGTTTTAAGCATTTGAGTATCTGCAAGGTACAGATTAGTGTGTTTGTTATGAGAAATAACCAACATAATTCTGACACAAGGGTAGAGCTGTATTTAATATACTTAGTAATTTTATTCATCTCATTATTTCCCATTTTTTATAACTATTGTTTAATCTTTGATAAAAATGATAAAACTGAGAAAGATTCCCTTATTTCTACACTGTAAAAAAAATCCTGTAAAATTTACAGTAAATTACTGGCAGCAGGGTTGCCAGCCAGATACTGTAAATTTTACAGCCACAGTTCTGTAATTTAATTTACAGCCATTTTCTGTAATTGCATAATACAGGAAAAAAACTGTAATTTTGAATAGCAACAGTATAATGCTGTATTTTTTACAGCCAATTGCGTGATTTTAATATACTGTATTTAGAAGAAATACATAATCAGTGTGTATCCAGTATGTTTTGCATACTTGATATACACTGTTTATTTATGTTTTAATTGATACAAAAATAAATTACAGACAAATTTTGTACCTTGTTGTACATTAAATATTTTTATTCAGTTACAACTTCATAGTAGCCAACATGGCTCTTTAAACATGGAATGTTTAAACATTCATGTTTAAACAATACGTTAACCAACATAACCCTCATGTAACAACATCGCATAACAAAGCCCAAGTGAGTCTGTAAAACGGTCCACATCTTGATCCATCAGAGCACAACAAGTAGCTAGAACTATGGAAAAGAAAAAAGAGAATAATTTTAGATATTTATAGTCAGAGGAAAAACAGAGGACAACATATACAGTCAGACACAGAGAATAATACAATGATGTAATTCAATGATGAGATCTGTGTGTGTGTGTTTGTGTGTGTGTGCGTGCTTGCGTGCCCTCGTGCGTGCGTTCGTGCGTGCGTGCTTCTTACTTTTCATCGATTTCACTGAAAATTCATCATTGTGTTTAGAAGAGCGGCAACATGTGAGTTCACTGCAACCTGTTTCTTCTGTATCCTGGCATTTTAGATGACGCTTCTTCTTGTTCCACTCTCTGGATTAATGTCTACAAAGAGTCAGGAAAAACAAAATGTTATATATTAAATATACAAAATATATTATATTAAAACACATGAATTAAATGATCAGCTTGCTAGTGTTAAATAGGGGAGACTTCTAAATAATTTGCACTAAAAAAATCCATCTCTCGTTGAGAAATATTGTTTTAAAGGTCTTAACAGGTATATAACATTAACATATCTACAAAATGCAGGTAAGGAAGTGGTTCAACTAATACCTTTCAGTGGACTCCAAGAGACACGCTGCCCCATCCTGGTACTGAAGATTGAATATGTAACATGCTATGAACAGAGTGGCAAGGCCAGACATGAAGCTGTGCTGAGCACCGTCACACACAACCTAAACTTCAGTAGTCAGCATCCAGTGGCCTGTATGTCAAAGTGTGTCCTAAAACAAACAATACCACATGTAACAACAGTTAATAGATACAATAGACTTTTATCTTTAAGCTTTTTACATTTAAACTACATTTAAGTATAAGTGACTCTACAAACAAACTCTAAGCAAATTACACAGAGTAACTTACACTTAAAACCGTACTTATACAGAAATGTAAGCCATTTACGTAAGGGATGTCACGGTCAAGAAATTGTCACACTAGTATTTGTAACGGGCCATCTCACTCCCACCCTCCAACGGTCGTATTTGGGAGACAGGCCTGCTCTAACGATAAGGGTGTCGCTAACGTCTTTGGCTAAAGCTCTCAGCTGGCCTCCGTTACATATACTGTATATCTAGCTGGTTACGTACAATAATCACTTTACCGGGCTATCCTCCGTGAACATCGACTTACCGTAAGCTTTGGTGACTCGTTTTAATTTGGGCGCTCGATTTAACGGATAACTGCATATGCAAATTTGAATTACACCACACAAATAATCACGACCGAGTGTGGTATTCAACACTAAGTTCCCGTGAATCCCAACAGCCGAAGCATGTAACTTCTACCGTGTCTACGGCGGGCGCGATGTTCAACATTAAAAAAACAACCGTCAACTTACTAATACAATGAACTGTAGCTCGTCACATACCGCCTTCGCTCCTGGTGTGTACACAAACTCTAAATAATATGAACAACTTCTGTCCTCACGTGCTATAGCGACGGAGAATGTTTGAAATCTTACCGCGACGGCACTGCTGAAACCCCGCGCAAGACTTATTCGGCCCCCGCGGATGGAGTTTGAATCCGGGGTTACCAATATGAAACGCGAATGTAGATACCTCTATATAAAGTTACCAGTATGATAGTTACCAAATGTGAAAAAAAAACGTAATAAGTCACTTACCACAGGTGTGAATCACTCATTTTGCGCACTACCCCAATCTCGACTGTTGAAGATCATCCCGCCTTTGTAGATTTGAAATTTACAGCAATATTCTGTACATTGAGTTAATCCGTCACGTGACCCCAGAATGCATTGCACTTTACAGCAATATTCCGTATTATTTAAGAAACAGTCAGCTTCTGTAAAATAACGCTGTAGTTTTTACAGCAATTCGTTACAGTGTACTTACAAAACAGCATGAAACAGTAATAAAATAAGGATAATGGCAATATAATTTCAATCACCTCTTAGACCCACACACACACAGAGAGAGTTTGCTTTTAGAAAAACCTATAACCAAGAACCCTTCATTACTGTATTGTTCAGGTGTGAAGTATCAAAACATCTTTTTTTGTTTGTTTGTTTGTTTGTTTAAGGCAACAATGTGGTGAGCAGTAAGGTTAAGAGTTGTAATTCGCCACTGACATGTGGAAATGGATCTGTTAATTTTGGCATTGCAAGAGCAACAGTATCTATGAAGTGCTGTAACACCGACCTCTGTAATACCCAAGATGTCCCAGGTATTGTCTTTGATATAAAGCACTGTATATAATGCTGACAGTAAGCATAAGATTGAATGATAACGTCTGTTGTTTCTACAGATTCCAACACAATCATCCCCAATGGAAAACAATGTTACTACTGTGATGCGAACAATTGCTCAAACAAATTAAATTGTTTAGGAACTGAAGACTACTGCATTAAAGCAAAAGGTGAGAATTTGGTAACAAATCAGTATATTTTTACCCAGTTTTGGATGTTTTTTACATCATTGAGGTAAATTAAATTTCATTTTTATTCAAGATATATTTTATGAATCAAATGTGAGTCAGTGTATTTTCAGTTTAGAATGAATTGCATGTCACTCATCAATCACTCAACGTATTTTTTCTTAGCAAACATTGACTCTCTGCCAGCGACTGTAAAAGGATGTGTCAGTAAATCTGTCTGCGATAGTACATCCCTTGTGCCGGAGGGCTACGTGGACATCTTCTGTTGTCAGGGGGATCTGTGTAACAGTGCTAAAAGCATCGCTCTGAACCTCCTCCTCCTCTCATGGCCGTTCTTCTTCTACACACTGTTCTACTAAATTTAGCAGAACTTCACACTCTAGTCAAATGTTTTAGATTTTGTGGTTTGGCTTGTAAAACATGGAGGGAAAGTTTTACGTTTAAACATAAAACAGCTCATTACTGCAACAACCGAGTGTGACATATTATGTAATAAAACACTCGTTTTCTTTGTATTTTCTTTGGTGATATGCTTTTAATGAAACAGATAATCTGGAACCAAATGGAAAACAAATTAAATAAATCATGGGTTTTAAATTGGAGTTGTATTTATTAAAGGTGTACAATACTGAATTAACTAAATGTGATGGTGATTATGTGGTTTGTAAGTCAAATGAATTTATATAAATGTAAAAAACAAACCATTAGTAGCCATTTTTAATGATGACGCCTTTCTGTTGTGTTTTAAATGATGCACAATCCAAGTTAATTCACAATTTTATGTCCCATTTGTGTTTTGGGCTTTAGATAGATAGATGCCTTCTAATGTCTAGATTACCATGTTAATAGCAAGGCTATTTTACTCATAATGTCTGCAGGTTATCATATTAATATATTCTCAAGTCTATACGGACGAACTTCCTAGGTAATGATGTTAGTTTATTTTGTAGCTTATTGTATTGTTGATCACCTGCTATAAATAAGAGCAGGTCTGTTTTTACATTTCTCTTGCTTGAAGACCAGTTTCATTTTGTTTATATTTTCCGGCTGAACAACTGGACAACGGAGCAGAAACTATCTCAGATGCACAGCCACATTTAATAAATTATTATGCTAGTATTATTTTATGCTACAGTTTTGTGTTCAGATTGTGATCATGTAAAGCCAAGAAATTGTTGTTGTCATTAAAATATTAAAATGTAGCATGTCGCGGGAACAAACCCCAGCACATATATTTACCTATATTAACCATATATTCACATGTTTCAATTCTGGGTAAACAAGTTTGGAAAATATTTTTAAATATCAGGAAAACAACTGCCAGTTGAGACAATTAAATTGTGGACAATACATAGGGGAAAAAATTGTAAATTGTTGTTTTTATGAAGCCTACCCGCAATAAGTATTTAGCTTTAAAATATTCATTAGAAAATCAGATTGCCTGTAAAGAAACAAGTTGCTTATGACTGACATTCAGTGAAACAATGGTTCCAAACAGAACCATAGCAAAACAATTTTAAGTAGCAGTTGTGTGGGTATTAAATATATTCTTTGTGGCTTTGAAACAATAGGTTGAACATTAGTCCATCATGTAATCTCAACAGAACAGTGCTTTGGCGCCACCTATTGGTGGTTTTATTTTTATGTTTAGTGGTTTCATATAATAATTTTTATAAAATAGACATTTAGAACACAAGTAGTGCATCCATTCTATTCTATACCTTGCTTTTATTTGTTGTTTTATATTTCCTATCATACTTGCACACAATTCATATTGTAAAATACATTAAAAGTCTGGTCTGTTGTGAAATAGTTTTTAACTACTCTTGATAATGTTTTCTTGATATTCTTCAATGATGTTAAAGATATGGGTCTTTGCAATTGTACTTTAAAATAAATTAAAATTACTATTTTACTTACTGTACCACTATATTTGTATATTCTGTACATTCTTCTGAAGAAAAAAATATGTGGATTTGCATTTTCAACAGATTCCAGCCCTAACATTCCCAATGGAAAACAATGTTACTACTGTACTGAGAAGGAGAAGAACCACACAAACATTCTTAACTGTTTAGGATCTGAAGACTACTGCATTACAGGTATGTATATGGTACCAGCATATTATCCCTGAAACATTTTAGATTTATGCTTTTAGCAGACGCTTTTATCCAAAGCGGCTAACATTGCATTGTATTATACATTTGTTTTCTGAATATGTGCAATCCCCTGGGATCGAACCCATGACCTTGCCGTTGCTACCGCCATGCTCCAACCAATGAGTTACAGAAATGCATAATTGACTTTGACTGTCTTCACATCATTAATATAACAGAAAATTAATTTAAATTAATTTGACTAAGAAAAATAATGTATGTGTGCAAACATGAATTATAGATGACATAATTGAAAGCCCTTATATTAAATTATCAGATTTCTGTATGGTCAGTTTAGAATGATATCATAGGATATGACCCATCAATATTTTATGACACACCTTCTTTTTTCTTTACATTAGTCGCTTCTGATGAGGAAGGATCTTTTAAAGGGTGTGCCTCTGAATCTTTCTGCGATGTTGCACCTCAACAGACTGATTCAGGTTACAAGTACTCCTGCTGTGAGGGGAATCTGTTTTTGAGTATCTCTCTGGTCTGGCTTTTGCCAACCTCATTTCCCATTGTTTGTTTATTTGTCAATCAGTTTCTTTATTTTCCCACTTTGTTTTTTTAGCTCTCTTCATCTTTTTGCCATTCACTTGAAAACAATTACGTATTTTCGTTTTCTTTTTTGAATGACAAATCATCAAAAAAATCTATTTTATTTGTGGGGTGAAATATTTTTAATCTGTAAATGGATCAGGGGCTGTGACAAAACGTATTAAAATGTTGAGCATCTACAAGTTTTAACGTTCCCAATTTCACGCACAGAATGCTGGATCCTATGACAGTGGGTGAGAGATCCTTTCGAAAAGCTTTTGATGTTCAATAAGTAACTTATACATATTTCCTCCAGTTATTTACATTTACATTTACATTTACATTTAGTCATTTAGCAGACGCTTTTATCCAAAGCGACTTACAAGTGGGGTAGGTAATGGAAGCAATTAGGACAGCATAAGTACAACAAGAGCATAAGTGCAATCAAAAAGAAGAGGTTTCATATAGCCTAACACAGTATACAGAAACATTCATTCATACATATTTTTTTTTTTTTTTTTTTTTTTTTGAGTAGAGAAGAAACGAGTAGAGAAGAAAAGAGTAGAGAAGAAACTTGAGTCAGAACAGAACAGTAAGATGTTGGCGGAAGAGATGTGTTTTCAGGCGATTCTTAAAGATGGCTACAGAATCTGCAGATCTTGTAGCAGCAGGCAGATCATTCCACATAGGTGGAACAGATCCGGAGAAGGTGCGCGAGAGAGATTTTCTACCTTTATGGGATGGCACCACAAGACGCCGTTCGTTTGCAGAGCGTAGGGATCTGGCGGGTACATATGTCTGCAGTAGTGAGTGAAGATAAGGTGGTGCCAAACCAGTGGTGGTCTTGTAGGCCAGGAGCAGAGTCTTGAATTTGATGCGAGCGACTATAGGGAGCCAATGTAGCTTAATGAGTAGAGGAGTAACGTGTGCTCTCTTCGGTTCATTAAAGATGACTCTTGCCGCAGCATTCTGGATCATCTGTAGAGGTTTGGTTGTGCAAGCTGGAAGTCCTCCCAGTAGTGCATTGCAGTAGTCCAGTTTGGACAGGACTAGAGCCTGTACTAGGACTTGCGTAGCATGCTCTGATAGGAAGGGTCTAATTTTCCTGATATTGTAGAGGATGAATCTACAGGACCGGGTGGTGCTGGCAACTTGATCTGTGAAGTTGAGCTGGTCATCGATCACCACTCCCAGGTTTCTTGCCTTTCTGGAAGGTGTTATGGTTGATGAGCCCAGTTGAATGGAAAGGTTGTGATAAGTAATTTAGAGGATTTGGAACTTGAGGAAACGCCATAGTGTGTGTTAATAATTAATTTGTGTTGTTTTGTTTTGTAGTTCTTGTCTGATGTCTATTTTGACATTTGCTCTTTTGTGCCAGGACAGTACACTTTGACTGTTCAGTTATAAAAAAAAATATTCTACATTTACTATTATATTCATTTGGCAGACGCTTTAATCCAAATCGACTTACAAGTAGAGCCTATAAACATTTTGTCAACACGCTAAACATTATGATACCGTTCGTTTAAGGCCATATGCTACTATGAGGATTTAAGCTGGAGTAAGCAAGGGAGAGACAGTTATTGATTAATCAAATAAATGTGGAACAGTTACGTTCTGAGCAGTTCATTTGGAAGTTGTGCAGGATGCTTCAGTTCGGATGGAGAATGGCAGTTCTAAGCCTCGCTGTGATGGAACAACCAGGGGTGCTTCTCAATCTGCCTCCTCGCTCCTCAGTCCTCCATCCTATGACCCGGAAACCGATCGATTTTTTTTATTGAAATTATCAAGATTTACAAACAGACATGGCTACATAACATCCGTTTCTTCATTATATAATACAGAAAAGACATAGCCTGAGGGAGCACCTCTTAATACAAACAGGACATATATATGCAGTCTTAGAAAAAAAAGAAATAATAAATTAAAATGTAAGAAAATTACAACATTACATAAGGGGAAAAATCCGTTATTGTTCAGCTATTAACCTCAGTTGGGAAGTATTTTAGGGTATCATATTTTTGTGCTTTAGGACCTTTCAACATTTTTAAAGACTTCATATACAGTTTAAATTAATTTAAAATAAAAACAAATTTGGGAAATGATTTCACAATTCTACATTTGTTGATGAAGAATTTAGCTAGACATACAATTTTATTAGTACAGAGCTCATCACCCTTGTTTTGCAATATCAATCCAAATGTCCAAAATCCAATCCAAATCCAATCCAACCCGGAGTATGCGGAGATCGATGCGGGTTTCTGAGAAGTCATGAGCAAGGATACATGTGTTTCCTTTGCGGAAATGTTTTATCAATTAAACCTGAAGCACATACAGTATAAATTCTCCTCACCCTCCACATCGTCACATCTTTAGATCATATTATTGTATATGTAGACCTACCTCAGACAGTCATATTCATATATTCATATATTCATATATTCATATATTCATATATTCATATAGTTCATATAGTTGATATTTATAGATTACATATATTTGACATATTTCATATACATTTCTGACCACCTTTAAGCAATTTTTTATATTTTATTACACCAATGTTTTTACAGTTTAAACTTAATTTAATTGTAGGATTATATAATTTGCCTAAAGTATGTATTTAACTTATTGTTATCATTTCATTGTGCATTGTGTACAGTCAACATTAACTGACCGCGCTTTGAAATGACGAAAAGAGCGAGGAGATGCCGTTTCACTTGTTTTAATTCCTCCGCCCTCGTGTCTTTGATCGTTGCTCCCCTCCTTCGTTTTTTTCCGGTACAGCTGCTGTGATACAATACAAATAAAGCGCTATACAAATAAATCTGACTTGAATTCACTATATAATTACATATAATTTCGTAGTAAAACGTTGTGTTATTTAATGGTGAAATACTGCTTTTTATCTCATAATTAGAAACACCACATAAATTACGTCATGTGTTTGCATTTGCTTAGTGTCCCATCGGGTTAGAAATACTACATGCTAACTTGGGATCTTGAAGCCCACTAGAACGCTAGGGTCAAAAAACAGGAAATAAGTCATGACAGAGTCAGTACAATGACCAATTTGGAGCCAGCCTAAGAATTGAGAAGCACAGTCTGGTACGGGAACTGTTCTGTTGCTGAGCGCAAGGTACTGCAGCGGGTGGTGAAAACAGCCCAGCGCATCACAGGGACAACACTCCCTTCCATTGAGGACATCCAGAGGAAACGCTGTCTGCGTCGAGCTCGCAGCATTCTCAAGGACTCCTCTCACCCCGCTCATAGACTGTTTACTCTCCTGCCTTCCGGTAGGCGCTTCAGGTGCCTCCGGATAAGAACCAGCAAACTAGGAAACAGCTTTTTTCCCAGAGCTGTTTCATTATTGAACTCTGCTCCCCACTGATTCCACTAACCCTCATAACTTTAACTTTAATGCTGCTACTACATTGTTTACATTGCATAACAGGGCTGCATCCATGACTGAACTGTACACACCAGTACTTCATGTTATCTGCTCTACCGGACTGTTTACACACACATAGCATCATTTGCACTCTATACTGCTCACTTGCACACCAGGAATATTACACTGAATGCTCATTTGCACTATTAAACTACTTCCATAACTGAATTAACTCATCTACTGCACTGTAACTCATCTATTGCATTTATTGCATAACTAACTGCATCCACTCATCTATTGCACTGTAACTTCAATAACTGCATTAACTCATCTACTGCACTGTAACCTTAATAACCGCATTAACGCATCTACTGCACTGTAACTTCAATAACTGCACTAACTCATCTAATACACTGTAACTGTATTATCTGCATCTACTCATGTATTGCACTATAACTTCAACAACTGCATTAACTCATGTACTGCACTGTACCTTTAATAACCACATTAACTCATCTACTGCACTGTAACTTTAATAGCTAATGTCTAATTAATGCACACTCAAGTCACTTGCACTATTGTATTGTCTATATTGTTATCTGTTCATAACCACCTGTACATTAATGTTCACAGTATATAGCCTTCTGTATATATTGTTCATAGTACATACCGACTGTCATATTTTCATACAACATTTGTATAGTATTTCCCTAAAATTGTATTCTGTATTTATTCACACTGTATATCTGCACTTGCTAATTGCACTTCTGGTTAGACCTAAACTACATTTCGTTACACTGTACTTGTATATGTGTAATGACAATAAAGTTGAATCTAAAAAAATTGGTGTGACTCATTTGGAGCAGTGAGTTATGTTAAAGGGGCATATTTGCAGTTATCGTTCTGTAGGCCAGTGTCAGTTCTTTAAACTTAATGAGGGTGGCAACTGGCAGCCTGTGAAGTGTTATGGGTTACAGCACAATGATCAGATGATGAAATTTAATTGTAGCCTGAAGATCTTTTGCATATAGAACATAATATACCTCTATTGCTCTTCAATCAAAATTGTGGCTATTAAGGCACAATGGAGAACACAACCAAAAACAAACCTCCCAAAGTTATCCTTCATAAATTCCTGATAAACTGAAGAAAATACATTTGACAAGCATGAAATTCCGACTGACAGTGTCAACCACATCCAAAAAGACAACAACAAAGCTTAGTGAAGCTGAAACACATCAAAGAAAGGAGAAAGCAGCTGCATCTGAGTTTATGTTTATAATAATAAATCGTCCAGTGTCTGCATGCCATTTACACTTAAGATGTTACCTGTATCTGGGTGTAATACAATATTTTACCTATGTATTCTGAAAAATCACAATAGACAATAATTTCTATTCACTCTTCATCATTGGGTGTAAAAAGCAAACAGAACTGAACTGAGTTGAAGTTTCCTTTCTCACGACACATGTTGAAAAAAGTAGCGAAAGAATAAAAACAAGAGCAGCATTATAACACGTGGTCAAACGCGTTTCTTTAAAACATCCTGCACATCCAGCAAATACATGCAGCACATAAACACCGTTGATACAAAGATTTGTTAGTACGTGGTATGCTTTATTATCTATAAGAACTTCTGTAGAGACAAAAAAAAAACTTGTGTTGGATTGTGTTTTTGTTCGGTCTGAGCCATTATAAAAAAACTGAATTACTGACGCCCCCCCACAAGTGTTTTAAACAGGAAAACTTCTAAAACCTTTAGAGAGGAGGGGCCTGAGAACATGAGTTAAAGAACCTTGGATCATCTTTTTGTAAAATCTGTCCTACCTCAATTTTTATGGGGCAGCACAAAGTGTGTGCATGGAAGCCTCCCCTTTCTGAAAAGTTATAAAAGAGACACTGAAACACTGAAACCAGATCATTTCTCTCCTGACCCAACATGGATCTTGGTAAATCCAGTTTGATTGTGGACATTTACTGTTATAATGTACTGACAGAAATGTGAAATACAACAAGGGAAACTTCACTGTAAAATTTTGCTGTAATTTCGCAGCATTGCCAGTAACTTAATTTACAATTTAGTTTTAAGCACAAACTTATCTTGTAAAAAACTTCATAATAATACAGTATTGTGCCGTAATTTTAAGGATTTTTTTAGAGTGCAGAATGTGCTTGGTGGGGAAAGGACTCCACACATAAACCATATTGGAGCGAATTGAATGTGAATTATTTTTTCATATGATGCATTTTATCTTTTTGAAGGTTCTTTAACAATTAAATCCTGCTCAAACGGGTGTGGAACTGGAAATACTGGATTAGTGAAATCTTCTGTCCAGTGCTGTGATACAGACCTTTGCAATGGTGCAGGTATTTCCTTTAGCTTTTCCATGATCTCATTTTTATTTAAATGTATTGATTTGCCCGACACTTTTCTACAATGCCTCTCTGTGATGTTCATCATAAAATCTGCAGATATAAAGGTCAGGGTTGTGGTTACACATACAGCATTTAAAAGTTACTATAACAATGTATATTTTTATTTAAGTTATATAGTTAAGGTCAAGGAATGTAAATGATAAATCAATAAAAAATATGTATTAGACAGAAATATTCTTGACATTCTTTTAAGATACACTATTCTTGTCTTGATGGCAAAGTTAAAGGCAGGTCCTCAGGGGTTCAAACAAACCCTTTGTATTAGGGGTCTTTTAATGAAAGCTGGGAAACAAGATCCTTGTCAATTTTCTTGAATGAATAAGAATACAATTATTCTTGCTCTAATTTCATCTAAAATACAGCATAATAAAACAATGTTTTACTCTTTATTTGAAACTGCCCCAGTGAAAAATAATTACTAAAATTAATTTGAAACTTATTTCATGCTATACTGTAAAGTCATTTACATATTTATGCACCTAATAAAAATACCTTGCGGTTGAACTTTTGGTCTACTAAATTGGTATAGACCTACTGAAAATTGGTACTTAAAGGCACAGTTTATAGAAATCGTCGCTAGAGGGCGCACGATCAAAACAAATCACTCGCGTAGCTTGATGACGCTGTGTAGAAGCGTGAAATGATGGGATACAACAATGTAATGATCATGTTGTCAAGGATTATTATTAATGGTAATGTCTTAAAACCACCGACCATTGTAACCAAAACTCTTTCAATTGTCAACAGAATAAAAAATCCACCTCTTCTCCAGGCCTTTCATCTCCGACATCATTTACCACTGAATTCAGCAGAACTTTACACTCTACAGCATAAAATAGAAATGGGAAATACTGTATGTTGTGGTGGAACAAAAAATATAACTGCTTATTACTGAAATAAAAATGTGTCATTTTTAAAATAAAATGTTTTAACCAATAAAGACTGCATTTATTTTCCAGTCAAAGAAGTATAATTTGCTTTATGTACCATCAGGTGGCAGCAGAGTCTTTAGATTAGAGAAAAACTTTACAAAACGATTCTCTTGTACTACATTTAAAAGGAGATAAATCCTATTTGTTTGTGTAACTTAGAGGATTTGGAACTAATGGAAAAGCCCTCGTGTGTGTTAATAATTAAAAAAAATTGTTTTGTTTCGTAGTGCTTGTGATGTCTATTTTGACATTTGATCTTTTGTGACAGGAAAGTAAAATTTGAATGTTCTGTTCTACTTTTACTTTTATTCATTTGGCAGACTTTTTTATCCAAAGCGACTTACAAGTAGAGCCTATAAACATTTTGTCAACACGCTAACAGGAGGCTACCGTTCGTTTAAGGCCATATGCTACTATGAGGATATAATTGGGAGTAAACAAGGGAAAGAATGAAACAAAAACAATGTTTTTTAGACACAAGACAGACAGTTATTGGTTAGTCAAATAAATGTGCAACAGTTATGTTCTGCGCTGTTTTTTAAAAGCTGTGCAGGATGCTGCAGTTCGGGTGGAGGATGGCAGTTCTACGCATCGCTGTGATGGAACAACCAGGGGTTCTTCTCAATATGCCTCATCGTTTCCTCGCTCCTCCTTCCTCCATCATCCCACGACCAAAAATGACAACAACAAAGCTTAGTGAAGCTGAAACACATCTGAGAAAGGGGGAAGCAGCTGCCTCTGAGTTTATGTTTATAATAATGAATCTGTCAGTGTCTGCATGCCATTTACACTTAAGATGTGAGCAGTATCTGGGTGTTATACAGTATTTTATCCATATTTGTGAAATATTACAATAGACAATAATTTCTATTCACTCCTCATCCTTGGGTGTAAAGAGCAAACAGAACTGAACTGAGTTGAAGTTTCCTTTCACACAACACCTCTTGAAAAAAGTACAGAAAGAATAAAAATAAGAGCAACCTCAACAACACGTGGTCAAACGCATTTCCTTAAAACCTCCTACACAATACATGCACCACATAGACACAGTTAATACAAAGATTTGTTAGTACGTGGTATGCTTTATTATCTATAAGAACTTCTGTAGAGATTTTAAAAAAAACTTCAAGAGTCAAGATTGAAAATAATATAATCTTTATTATTACAGGTGAATCTCAAATGACCTGACAACCAATTCTTGTGTTGCATTGTGTTTTTGTTTGATCCATTATAAGAAAACAGAATGAATGATGCCCCCCAACAAGTGGTTTATACAGGAAGACTTCTAAAACCTTTAGAGAGGAGGGGCCTGAGAATTGGAGTTAATGAACCTTGCATCAAGCTTTTTGTAAAATCTGTACAAAAAAAGTAAATCTCCATTTTTAAGGGGCAGCACAAAGTTTGTGCATGAAAGCCTCCCCTTTCTGAAGAGTTATAAAAGAGACACTGAAACACTGAAACCAGATCATTCCTCTTCTGACTGAACATGGATTTGCGCATCACCATTGCACTTCTCTTCATACTCATCACTGGAGGTTAAACAAAACTCAACATGCATCAATATGTATTATTTGATTTACAAAAAGAAGATACTGAAAGACTCTCTTTTCTCTCTCCCTCTTTTGTTTTCCCTCAAGGACACTCCCTCAAGTGTTATGTGTGCCCAGTAGTTCTGGGTGGTGTTTGTGGTACAACAGAGACATGTGCTGCTGGACTTTCAAAATGTTCTACTGTAACATTGACAAATTTTCTTGGTAAATCCAGTTTGATTGTGAACATTTACTGTGTTAATGTACTGACAGAAATGTGAAATACAATAAGGGCAACTTCACTCTAAAACTTTGCTGTAATATCGCAACATTGCCAGTAACTTAATTAACATTTTAATTTTAAGCACAAACTTATCTAGTTTATCTATTTTTCTTTCATAAACAAGACTACACATGTTGGGTCACTTTTCTTTTAATGTAAATTTTTCGTAATTTAAGAAGTTATAAATTATTTTATGTTTTTTCTCATAGTAAATTTGACCTTAGTACCATAACCTCCTGTTCGAGAACATGTTACATTTTTATGTACATAAACTTAAATTTTTTTTAATGTAATTTAATGTTCAATGTTGTGATTGAATTGCACTGGATTTCTTATCTTAAGGAACATTTTAATAAAAAATGAATTAGACACTATAAAAAACAAATCCATAGCAAAACGGATTAAGCACTGGCAGGAAATTGCCAGTTAAAGCACTGTTAAAGCTAAAATGTAATTTAATGCAGTGCAAAATGTAAAGTACAGGTAAAACAACTGTAAAAACTGAATGATGAAAAAACCTTCATATTAATACAGTATTGTGCCGTAATTTCATGGATTTCTTTAGAGTGCAGAATGTGCTCGGTGGGGAATATACTCCACAAAGGCACCATATTGAAGCGAATTGCATATGAATTCTTTCTTCATCAGATGCCTTTTATCTTTTTGAAGCTTCTTTTATAAGTAAATCGTGCTCAAAGCCGGATGTGTGTGGAACTGAAACGGCAAATACTGTATTAGTGAAATCTTCTGTCCGGTGCTGTGATACAGACCTTTGCAATGGTGCAGGTATTTCCTTTCACTTTTCCGTAATCTAATTTTTATTTAAATGTATTGATTTGCCCGACACTTTTCTACAATGCATCTGTGATGTTCATCATAAAATCTGCAGATATAAAGCTCAGGGTTGTGGTTACACATACAGCATTTAAAAGTTACTATAACAATGATTGTTGCTAGTTAAGTTATATAGTTAAACATATAGTAATTGTAGTGTGTTAGTTTTGTATTAAACACTTTGTGTTTTGATCAGATGGAGTCTTTAAGGGCAGTTTTCTTCTCCTGCTGTGTCCACTGTTCTTCTACTCTCTGTGTCACTGAATTCAGCACAACTTCAGATTCTACAAGACCACAAGCAACAACCACAACAGTAGAATGTTGCACAGAAAACAAAAGCAATAAACAGGCTTGATTTAAAATTAAGATTTTTTTCAGTAAATTGCATTATGCTGATCAGAACACTGTATCATTTATCCACATATTATTAAAATGAAATTTTTGGTTTTGATGAATTTGTAAACGCTTCACATGTTTGAACACATGTTAACAACATCATTTACATTACAGGAACATTCAAGACATTAAAAGTAAATATTATTCAAAGAGATTTTAAGAGTGAAACCATATCTGATTTCCACAGATATACCACATACACTGCATCTAATTTCCACTGAAACCATTGCTATATTTTCGCATCACAGCTTTTAAAAATTCATAATAAAAGAGCAAAGCAAAAAATGTACGCTGCCTAACCCAACATGTAATAAAGTAGAGAGTGTGTTTGTGTGTTGCTTTTAAAAAATTTTTTTTTTTAAATGTTTGTATAACCAAATAAAAAGGTGTGATGCTAACCTTAACCTTTATTTCTACAGAAAAAGAACTGAACTTGTCATTTAAAATGTTTTTATGTTAAACAACTATGAAACATTGTTTAGGTCAAGGAATGTAAATGATAAATCAATAAAAAATTATATATTAGACAGAAATATTCTGGTAGTGTAGAACCTCGGATTCAGGAGGAACAGTGTGGTTTCCGTCCCGGTCGTGGAACACTGGACCAGCTCTATACCCTCTCCAGGGTGCTGGAGGGTTCATGGGAGTTTGCCCAACCAATCCACATGTGTTTTGTGGATTTGGAGAAGGCATTCGACTGTGTCCCTCGAGGCATCTTGTGGAGGGTGCTCCGGGAGTATGGGATTCGGGACCCTTTGCTAAGGGCTATCCGGTCCCTGTACGACCGGAGCAGGAGCTTGGTTCGCATTGCCGGCAGTAAGTCAGACTTGTTTCCGTTGCATGTTGGACTCTGGCAGGGCTGCCCTTTGTCGCCGGTACTCTTCATAATTTTTATGGACAGAGTTTCTAGGCACAGCCAGGGGCCAGAGGGCGTCGGGTTTGGGGACCACACCATTTCATCTCTGCTCTGCTCTTTGCGGATGATGTCGTCGTGCTGGCCCCATCAGACCAGGACCTTCAGCATGCACTGTGACGGTTTGCAGCTGAGTGTGAAGCGGCTGGTATGTGAATCAGCACCTCCAAATCTAAGGCCATGGTTCTCAGTCGGAAAAGGGTGGCTTGCTCTCTTCAGGAAGGTGGAGAGTTCCTGCCTCAAGTGAAGGAGTTCAAGTATCTGGGGTCTTGTTCACGAGTGAGGGAAGGATGGAACGGGAGATTGACAGACGGATCAGTGCAGCTTCTGCAGTAATGCGGACGCTTTACCGGCCTGTCGTGGTGAAGAAGGAGCTGAGCCGCAAGGCGAAGCTCTTGATTTACTGGTCAATCTACGTTCCTACTCTCACCTATGGTCATGAGCTGTGGGTCATGACCGAAAGGAAAAGATCCCGGATACAGGCGGCCGTAATGAGCTTTCTCCTTAGGGTAGCTGGGCGATCCCTTAGAGATAGGGTGAGAAGCTCGGTCACTCGGGAGGAGCTCAGAGTAGAGCCGCTGCTCCTCCACATCGAGAGGGGCCAGCTGAGGTGGCTCGGGCATCTTTACCGGACGCCCCCTGGACGCCTTCCTGGGAAGGTGTTCCGGGCATGTCCCACCGGGAGGAGACCCGGGGAAGACCTAGGAAATGCTGGAGGGACTATGTCTCCCGGCTGGCCTGAAAACGCCTCGTTGTCCCCCCGGAAGAACTGGAGGAAGTGTCTAGGGAGAGGGAAGTCTGGGCATCCCTGCTTCCCCGCGACCCGTCCCAGGATAAGCGGAAGAAGATGGATGGATGGATGGATGGATGGAAGAAATATTATTGACATTCATTTAAGATACTCTATTCTTGTCTTGATGGCAAAGTTAAAGGCAGGTCCTCAGGGGACTACAAAATAAAACAATGTTTTACTCTTTATTTGAAACTGCCCCAGTGAAAAATAAATGCACTAAAATCTATTTAGAAATTATTTCATGCTATACTGTAAATCCATTTACATATTTATGCACCTAATAAAAATACCTTACGGTTGAACTTTTGGTCTACTTAATTGGTATAGACCTACTGAAATTCTGTAAAATTGGTCCTTAATGCACTTAACAGTGCTCAGATCCAACTAAAGATATACTGAAGAGTATTTGATCGTGCTAAAGTGGAACTATTGCTAGTATTCTTGAGGAACACTTTAAATATTATTTCGTTAAAAGACTGATATTAGTTTTATATCATACAATTCTTATTTAAAGTGACACATTTAAGGCTCAAAATGGGCATTGTGCACAAGTAGTACTCCAAATAAAGTTGAATCATTTTATATCATTAGGTCTAAGTGATATGTAGATGTGTCTGGAAATCTACTCACAGAACACTGCATCCAATGTTACTACGCGAGTGATCTTCTCTCTCTGAAATGTGTCTCCCCAAGGCAACATTACTAATAACTATAAACCAAGAAAAAAATCCTTTCAGACTTTTTAAAGTATTAATAAGCATCATTGTGGCTCGATGTTAAGATGACTTACATGAATATATCCCTGTGAAACGCATGTACAAGAGCGGCCTTCAATTACAGTTTCCTTCAGAAGTAGTTGAAGTAGTGATGAAAATTCATTTTTCACAAGCATGCAACTATGAGTAACTTACAGCATCTTGATCATTTACAGCCTAGAGGCAACACAGATGTTGTCTTATTTTCCACATACAGTGCATGTTTGTATCTCCTCTTTGCCCCACATCTCTCTGAAATGCACAGATTATTAACAAAGCTCATAGCTCTGAAAAGCGAGGTGTACTATGATTGGCCAGTTAACCAGTGCGTATGTGATTGGTCGAATACTGCAACGAGTGATGGAAATCTAACGCCTCTTACCATATTTGGAACTTCAAGTTCCAAAGGAATTGTACTGACAGGTACACCCACCTTTCCTGAGTATACATTTGTGCGTTCTTAATCAACTCATACCACGAACTGACGTAGATTTGCGGGGGAATGGCTACCTAAGACCTTTCAGGCAGGTCTGGGTGATCATTCTCTGTTAGATAGAAAACATATTTTGTTCCTTTCATTTTAGCAATATTCCGTGTCTATCGATGGGCAACTTATAACACACCAAAACACAGAAAAACACGTGTTCCCTTAGGACCCCTTTAAAAAAAGTTTCTTCCGACAACTAACAACTAGATTTGTATCGTTCACACGTTTATTGTGTTTGAAGATGTGAAAGCGGCTCAGTTCATCAGTGGTTGTTGAACTCCAGGACGAAGGCTGTTTTATTCACTTTAAATTAAGTGATTCTCTTTAATGTAGTTGATGCTGATTCATTAAAAAATTAGTTGTTGCAAAAAATGCTGATTTCCTATGTATTTTTCCATGAATCTGCTATGTTAGCGATTAAAACGTTGCTTAGCTAGTAAACTTTAGCTAGTTAACGTGAGCTTGTTACAAAGGACGTCACACACTGCAACTAACACGCCGAAGCATTTTTTTACGTTTGGCGACCTGGCATGATGTGAACATTAACGACCACAATTAGCCACCCATCCTGCCATTCAGGTCACATGTCACAGACAGCTGCGAATAGGGATGGGATCTGATAAGAATTTAACGATTCCGATTCCATTATCGATATTGCTTATCGATCCGATTCCTTATCGATTCTCTTATCGATTCTCTAATGGGTGAGAGAATAAGTACAAATTTGTTTTTTTTAATTAACTCGCTTTAACATCTGATAAGAACACAGCACATACTCAGAGTATACACAAATTTTGGGTAGCAACCTCAGAACAAACCTAAAAGTAGGCTACAAAGTAAAGTCCAGGGACCTATAGAATTTTTCACATTCATCATTGGTCCAGACAAAAAAATAAAATAAAACTGCCATCTAAGTGCCATTTAAGTGCCATAAAAACTAAAAACACGGACTGAACAGTCAAGGAAGAGCTTGTGCCTATGGGAATATTCTACCTGAAACAAAATTCAACTCAACTGACATACAAAATAAAAAGAAGTCTTCTGTAAAGACCACAACTATCAACTTAGGCAATGACAATGGAGATTATTATTCATATAGTAAAAGTTTACACAATGAAATGGCGCTAACATTAACTAAATAGAGAAGTAACCTTCGGCATTAATAGCAGATGACGTCTCGTTAGCTCCGCTGCTGCTTGACTCACTTGTTGTTGCTGTGTCGCTAAGTAGTAGTGTATCAAACACGCGACAGTCCTACAAATGAATTGCTTGCTGTGTGGCCAAATGTTTCTGCATATTGGAGGTTGTTCCTCCCTTTGCCGAAATTAAACTTTTACAGTTGTTGCAAATGACCGCATTGGCGTCTTTTCTAGTGAAATATAACCACGCTTTAGATCGCTTCTGCCTCGATGACATGTTTGCTGCGTAACCAAAACACCGCAGCGCGTGTGTGTGGTTATGATGATGACACATTTGCAACAAGCGGAACCGATAAGTGGAATCGTTAAGCAGGTACGCTAACGGTTCCAAGGAATCGATTCACTGGGCACCGGTTCTAAAGAAGAACCGGTTCTCGGTTCTCATCCCTAGCCGCGAACATACCGGTTACAATTTTGTGACGTTGACACTATATCTAGTGTCCACAAAAGGTGTACAGCTTTCATTCAATTGGAGAAGGTCGTTTTCTCAGCATCTATTTTGTGCAGTATGTGTGAGGCGGATTTGCTAAACATTCAGTTTACTGTAACTCGATTCATCAACGAGTACAACACAGAATTTAAGCATCTGTCACTGTTTCTGACTCTTTGTTTGGCTACACTAGCATGAACAAAGTTTGTTGGCGGATGCAGTGCACTACAGGGGAAAATAACAACCACTCATTAATGTCGATGTACGTGACTGTCAGACAATGCTGCAGTATAAATCAGGATAACAAGTGTTTAAAAAAGTGACTCATTGTTAACATGTAGTGTCATGGTTAGTGTGTTTTTATATTTGTTTCCTGTCTTCACAACAGAGAAAAAAAATATATAAATGGAAAAAAGATTTTTTGTTCACTTGTATTACAGTATGTTACAGTTCAGTTCAGTTATAATATGACTGAAAGTCTGCATGATGCACCTTTGAACCTAATGCATAATGTCGCTTTGTGTCGTAGTTAGTACAATTTTGACTGTATTATTTGTGTCCCCTTCAAAAATTGCTCTTTCCTCTTTCACCCTTGTTAGCCAGCAACACCCTGTCTCCTTCATTAATGTTATGTCCTTTTACTCTTCTGGAATTCAGCCTGTCGTTGCTGGCTTGCACCAGCATTGGCCTGAGTGAGGTTAAGAGCCTCCTTGAAATCATCTCTCATCTTTGAAACTTAGCTGTTATAGTCCGTTACATTGTCGTCTCTCCCAACACTGCGAAACATTACATCTACAGGCAGTCGAGGGATTCTTCCATACATAAGGTAGAAAGGTGGATAACAGGTAGATTCATGAGCAGTACAGTTGTAAGCAAATGTTAAAGTCTGCAAAATCTGGGGCCACTTTTGCTTATCTCTTGGAGGTGAGGCTCGTATCATACTACCCAACATGCGATTGAACCTCTCAGTATGTCCATTCCCCATTGGGTATCACCATCACCCCCCAAATATCACCATCACGAGACACATAAAACTAGCCGGACTGTTGCACAATCCCTGAGGGAGTCTGTTGAACTCAAACAGTCCCATGGGTTTCGTGAACGCAGTCAATTTCTTATCTTCCTCAGCCATCTCTATATTCCACTGAATATGTCATTTCCACCGAATGCAGCAAAACTGTCCGCTTGATGTTGCAAGGGATGAGCGTCTGTACTGGTAGGGGTGTACAGGCATAGATAATCGATGCAAATGCGAAAATCTCCACTTTTCTTCTAGACGAGCACCAATGGAGAGGCCCACTCACTAGAAGATTTGCGAAATCTCAAGCTCATCCATCTCCGAAAGAACCTGCCTTAACTTGTGATAGTGGGCTGGTGGCACATGTCGGTAGGGGAGTCTAAAGGGGTGACAATCCGCAAGGTGTGTTCTATGGACAAAATCCATTGCTTTGCCACAGTCTAATTTGTCCTTTGAGAGCACATCCTCATATTTGCATATCAGCCACACAAGTTGTTGCTTCCAATGCTGCAACACCTCACAAGACTCAACGTCAAGACTACTTAGGCTAAGTTCACTGCAACGACTTGAATCGGGGGGCATATCATCAGCAGCTTCAACGTGTGTTGCTTGATTCATGACCTCCAGTTTTGTCTTGGTTGACTGCTGAGGACTAATGTTCAAGTCTTCCAAGGCCACGTAAGGGAATACATCTGCCAGATTTGTGTTCCTCTGTAACTTTATGGGTTTGTCAGTAGCATTAATTGGCACCTATCTGTCATCACTCATGGATGCTACACTCGTCCAATAACAACACTCTTGTCTGACTTTGTAGACTCAACAAGGACAGCACTTCCTTCAGAGACAGGCACATTAGCGGGAAGCCTACCCCAGGCAATTTATTCCTGCTGAAGGCACAGGAGTATGCCTTGGGTTAGCTTAGCTGTTCTTATTTTACTATTTTTATACAAAGCACTATATACAGTATATTCAGCAGGTGCTTTAATCCAAAATGCCTAACAGTTGAGAGTGAGTTTCTGGTTAGGTCACGAAAGAATATTTTTACTGAATGGCAGTGTCGTATTGACAAGTGATATGTCAATAAATTAGTGATTTTAAAAGAATTTCAATACATTTTTAATGTGTAATATTTCATGATGTGAGTTGAACATAATCTAACAGCAATATAAAACATCTAACAGATAAGTGATGAAAATGGTTGTTGGTAAATGCAGCTTGTTTATGTGTCAAAGAACTGTTGTTTCCCTTCTCACGTCACTTCTTTGAAAAAAGCACTGCAAAGGAAGAGCAGCCACAACAACATCGATGGTTTTACACCTTCATTAAACATTAATCGTGTCAAAAGCACCCTTAGATGTACATGATGCAAGTTATGTTAATACATACATTAGTGTATGTTATTAAGAACTTCAGAAGAGTTGTAAAAAACAACTTTGCCAAGATATAAATAAAAATAGTTTTTACACTTACAGACGAATCTCAAAAAACTTGACAACTAATTTCCCTCCGATCACAAGTAGATCAACCCCAACTGTGTCATGTTAGCATGCCCGACAGTGAACAGTTAAAATCTAACAGTTTTTTTTTTAGTTCCAATCTGAAAATGCACTTCCTTCCTGTAAAGACTATCCATCTTAAGTTACGTATGTTAGACAGCTTTGAAGGAGCATTCGTTGATTTCTCCCCTTCAACTGTCAGACTGCTGGATTTCAAAATGCAACGGCCATGTTAAAATACATCCAATCAAATTGCAGAGAAGGACAAATCCCTTTTTAAGGGACTTTATCCATGCCAATTTAAAAAAGTGAGGGTTGTTTCTGTGTACAGAAAGTTTTCACAAAACATACCAGCCTAACCATTTGTGTATCTGAAAGATTTTGAATTCTCAGCTGTTGCTTAAACAAAAAATGAAATGAAGACAACTGCATTACAGCAAAAGGTGAGAATTTAGTAACGGAAGGATTATGTTCTCTGTAATAAACAAATTGTTCTGGTAAATGGTAGTTTATACACCAGACTGGGCCACTGTCACGTTGTGTCGCATCCAACAGCAAGAAGCTGTCTATTTACTCTGACCGTGTCAAAGCATTGTTTCAAATCGCGCTTAAATGGTTTAAAGGTGTGATTATATAATGTAACTCTAGACAAAGGATAATCAAGTGAACGGATGCTTTGTTAACTGCGTTAGATATTTTAACGTGTTAATATTAAATAAATGTGTTAAAACATTAACGTCGATAGTCCTAATTAGAATTTACATTTATGCATTTGGCAGACGCTTTTATCCGAAGTGACATACACTACATTGCATTGTATTATACATTTGTTTTTGACTACATTCAATCCGCTGTGATCGACCCATGACCTAGTGCCATGCTCTAACCACTGAGCCACAGAAAAGAATTAATACAAATTTTGAAATAAACATTTTCAGATGTTCATTTATTTTATTCAGTTATTTATTTTGTATTGGAGGGGAAAGATGTAAAATCTTTCTTGCTTATGGCACCAACAGAGTCTTGGTTGGCCCTGCACATGACCACAGACACACATCTTAACACACACTTATTTCCACTGAAAACCAACAGCCACACTAGTTTCAGGCTCAGACATCTCGCCCACAGACAAATGGTACAACCAAGAAGTAACCTTATGATCTCTCATGTGAAGCCAACATGGAAATGACTTAGACTGCAATTTATCGACTGGCCTCTAGAGACTGGCTCCAAAAGAGAGCAGAATCTTATTGAGCACCATGTTAAAACTTTACAGCAGGAAAAACATGTTTACAGCCTAGTACAAAAAAATTATTTTGGTCTATATAGATAATTTTACCCTTCATGACAACTGTGAGTAGGGGGAATGGGAGTTACACGCTGCTAAGATGGTAACAGCCGGTAAAAAGTTAGGGGTCTAAATAGGTTAGTAAGGGCGAACAGGTGAGAAACATTTTCAGCTAAATGTTCAAGTGAAGATGCGTCTCTTTCACACAGCCTGTTTCTTTACAAACATTAAATTAAACAGCCATTGATGGCACCCTTTTGTAGTAAACTGGTAAATGGTGTGAGTTTTCCAGACCCTTCATTAATCAACAACTACACAAACATCTCAAATATATTGTGCAACCAAAAGAAGCTGTCGGTCTGTTCAGAAGATTTCTTGTTTCATTTCAGAAAATGCCCACCCATTCTCAAATTCATGTTCACTTTTTCCTTCTCTTTTGATCATCTATAAATAGGGCACTGAAAAGGTCTCGACCTTTTAATCTTCTCCTGACGGACCGAAGATGAATCTAAACATCTTCATTATTGTCCTGTTTACTCTTTTCTCTGGAGGTACAGTTCAAAACACAAGAGCAATGTTTCATTAGCTACAAATAGATAACTGATTGTTTTGCACTCATTCTGTTTTCTGTCAGAACACTCGCTGAGATGTTGCCCGTGTGAAGGTCGGACTCGGACGGATCATTGTCTTATCTCACCTTGCTCGAGTCTGTATTTCCTTTACTTTATTTTCTTTTTCTCGCTTGTCTATCTTTTTGTCGACTTCATTTCCCATTGTCTGTCAATGCCTGTCCAATGAATGTGTGTTTGTTGACAACACTCCCACCTGCTGGCCAGTACAGGTACTGTTTAATAGCCTGACAATGGGTGTTTCAGCTACAATTAGGGGAAAGAACATCTCACTAAAATACAGATTTCCTGTATTGGCAAAACAAGAACATTACAAGTCATAATACAAATAAAAAATATTTTATTTAATTGATGAGTGTTTTCATGGGCTTTTGAACAATACTCATGGCAATGCTTATTTGATACTACAAGATTTCTTGTGGACACTGTGTCAGAGATCTTGGTAATCTGAAAAGTTTTTTCCTTTTTTCCTTGATATTTATTCTAGAAAGTATAAATTAACATTACAAACGTCTGTTTTCTATGGTGCTTTGCTCTGTTGTTCATTCAGTTTCATTCAAATCATTGGTCTGTACTGGCCTTGTCAGCAGTTTACTGGTCTCAAAAGTTTTTCATCCCCAGTTTAATCTCAATATTTTACCTCAAAAATTGATTAATTTAAAACATTAAGTAATCTGTGTTATTTAGAAAGATAATATGTGTGAAATTACATGCTTGAGTGATACCCACATAACACAGAAACACACAGTATGGCTCATGAATGAAAAATTGATTTCTGACAAACAAACCTATGTGGTCTAACTTTCGTAGACACGACCAAAGGGTTGGCTTTCTGAAAACCGACGAGTTTCTCAGCTTCAATATCTTTTAGCTTCCTGATCTACACATAAAGCTCATTCAACCGTGATTTAGAAAGTGTGCAAGGACCCATGGCACTTAGATAAGATGTTGACAACGTACCTTACTGGTTGTACCGGCTTGATTTGATACAATCGAAGTTCTTATTAATAAGAGGCTGATTTGTTTGACTGCATTACAAAAACAATAATGACATGACACATTAATTCATACATTAAAATCTCATAAAAAAATCACTTTCAAAATAAAATTTCATTAAAGTGATACTTATGTATACAACTCGAATGAGGTATTTTCATGTGTAAAATTTTGGGTTTAGGACACTTGTTGACCATCAAGTTCACTGGTTGCCATAAGATTTTGAGTTAATTCATTTCAACACAACAGGTTTGCATCAAATTCATTAACTAATATTGTAACTAATATTTTCAAAGTTAAATGAACTCAAAGTTTTAAGGCAACCAGGGATTTTTTTTACAAAACAAAGAATATCATTTTACAGAGAAACAATGGTTTACATTATGGCGAGTTCTACATCCTGTAAAAAGTCTGGAAATTACTTCAGGTAATTCTAATCCTCTGTGAATACTGTAGACTAGCTGTAAATGTCAAGCTTTTCCTGTTTAAAATAAGTTTTCTGTGGTTTTTCACAGTTGTAATCTATGCGGTGGGAGAAAGCACTTTGAGGCATGAATCTTCTTTTAGCTTTCAGTAAGGTAATTTAACTAGCACAAATCATTTAACTGGACCTATAGTTACTGTCATGTCTTTTTGTGCGTATTAATGCCGTTTTCCAGATCACGTGCGCAGTTATAATAACTATTAGGTTACTCAACTGAGGGAACGGAGTAGCATACCTTTACAAATAGTCGCACCGTCTCCACCATTTTTTTTCAACTTGCTTCTAAAAACTAATTTGTTCTTCTTAGCGTTGAATATGAAGAGTAAAATTCCAAAATGAGAAAATAAATTGTTTTTATTTATTAAAAAATCATGTTTTTTATTTTGCATTCCAATTAATATCAACCAAACTGCAGTAGCTTTGTTTTGATAGGCCATTATAACAAAACAAAACTGCTAACTAAGACAATAAAGCATGATAATATTATAAAAAACATGATTTCAGAAAACAAAACGGACTTCTCTCTTTTTGGAAATAAACTCTCAAAATGTTGTTTTACGTATTTTCACCATGAACTTTGTGACTCTTTTAAATGTGCTTTAAATAAAGTACTGAAATATACGGGAAAACAATGTAATGTTTAAGGAAAGAGTAACCACAAAAAAACTTTCTAAACATACAAGTATCCACAGATATAATTTAAAAAATGACACACGTCAAGATAAAGGGTAAAAACAAGAATCCAAAACATGTAAACATAGAACGCAAATATTTTGTAGGCCTGTTAAGTCATTCAGAACCTTTCAGTTTCTGTGAATGTAAGAATGCCACTCATTCTGAAGTTTTACTTTCTCATTGCAGTCCCCTGCAGAACTATATAATTTGACCATATTCGCACCTTGTCGCTGATCAGTTGTCTAATAAACTTTTATTGGCAAGTATTCCTATCTCTTGGGAATAGAACTGAATTTCATTCTCAACAAATCGTCTTGATCTAACTTATTGAAATTATGTTAAAGCTTAAAAGTAAGAATTAGTTATGTAAACTCATGAAGATCTTACATAAGATCTTATTATTATATTAGATCTTCAGGAAGATCTTACACAATTAACAGTTATGTTTTTATCACCTTAGAATAAACAATTTATATCTAAATACAGAGCGAGGCTACTACATTGAATTCGCCGCCATGCGGTATGTAGTCCGGTTGTCCCTGACTTTACAAAGTGGTGAAAAACCTCTACTAACTTACTCTTCACTGCTATCTTGCTGTTAGATCAAACGCCTTTAACAGATTTGCTGTAATCTAGGTCTGCCCTGAAACGTGATGTGCAATGCAAGCATGAAATCCTTAACATTCTCTAGTACTTAGACCAAGCAAATAATAATCCAAATGAATGAAATAAAAGAAGACGACACAAGAATAAATAAGCAGCACACTGGTTCCAGATAAACAATAATATTACAATATATCGTGGTTCTAACAAACAGGAACACCAATGTGACTCACATACTGTACTGATCTGAATCAAAGCAACCTCCTCGGGGGTGATTTTTAGACATTCTTTTCTCCCAGGTTTTGTCTTTGATATAGGGCACTAAACTGTATGGATACTGTAGAGGTGCTTGCATTAAACTTAATATTTGTTTCTTCTACAGATTACACCTCCGACAGATCCGATGGAAATCAATGTCTCCGATGGGAGACTGCATTTGTTTATTTATTTAGAAATTATATATTATTTATTAGAATGATCTTACTCGTTGTATAAATACAATGCGCTGTGCTGTGTTTTACCTTTTCTGTTTTTCCTGTTTGCCCTGTAAAGCTGCTTTGAAACAATACACATTGTGAAAAGCGCTATATAAATAAACTTGAAAACTTGAATGTAACAGCTGTTATGTGAACGGATGCTCGAACAAATTAAACTGTTTAGGAACTGAAGACTACTGCATTACAGCAAAATGTGACAATAAAAGATATAATCCCAAACACATGATAAACTGAATTACATTTCGAATTGCACTATTTTTCAATTGTACATATTGGTTTCACAGACATTTCGTAAAGTCAGGTGAATCTGTGTAACAGCGTGTAACTTCTCAGACAGGGTTTGCATTAACCTAAACAAGTCCATTCAGAAAGATTTCATGAGTGAAACTGTTGTTTAGTCTTACCTACAGACTTCAGAAAACTTCAGTACACACATCTGATAAAAAACTGGTTTAACAAACATCCATTTTTTTTCTGAACGGTTGACATCGAAAAATCCCCCAAGACAAGTTTCTCTACACACAGATTGATATGTGGCCTACACAGAATGGTCCCCTATAAAGATTTTACAGCATCTTTAATAAGGGCCAATGCACATGGAGAAGATCTTAACCACTTTCTTTACCTACTTAAATTAAACTGCAGCTTTTTTAAAAAACAAAAACACACACAACTTAATTTGCTAATAAACAGCCAAATTATGACTTCTTTAGCTCCATTTACGAATTGTTTAAATGTAAAGACAAAATGAAAGTACAAAACCTTTCATTAAACAGGAAAAAACTGAAATCATCCGAACAGGTCAAACAACTGTCTTGGCCAAAACATTTGATTAATAATCAAAGGACAAAAAAAAACACAAATCACTGAGGGTCAGTGACCCAGCGGCTACCCTTCACCTGCTAAAGCCGGCCTGTCGAGCCTTTTCCCAGGGATTACCACTGCGCATGCTTAAGCTACTGGGAGCCACAGGTGAGAGCTGAGTGATAGGTGGGGACCAAGTGTGAGGTAGTTGCCCTGAGACAGGGCACGACAAGCCCCCCTCCAGAGGTGCTACCCCGACTCATTATATGTCTCAGTTAAACAGAGTTCAAGATTCAACAATAAGAAAGAGACTGAGCAAAAATAAATGCCTTACATTTGCCAAAAAATTATCCCAAAACTCTCTGGGCAAATATTCTCAACTCAACTTTATTTATATAGCGCTTTTCTACAATTTTCATTGCTACAAAGCAGCTGTACATGAAACATATTGACTATAAGCAAAACTTTAAAGTTATACAAGTAAAAACAAAAAAGGTGAACACACACAGAAAACAGTCACGCACACAGGTTCAAACACACCCACATCCAAAACAGGTACTCACAACTCCACACGTTCAGAACACAAACACTTACTAACACACGTGTTGAGTTTCCATGTTTTACCGGGAAAATTCTGTCACGAAATACAGGGGAAACAACCTAAGTGCAGGCAGCATTGAAGGAGGTAACAAATTATTTATTTTTACACAAGAAACCCAAAACGAAAACCCAAGTGGGGGTAAAACAATAACCACAAGGGGTAATAGAGACTAAAACTTGACAGAACATAAACTTACAAAGACTGGAATCAACTAGAAACACTTGACATGAACTAAACTAACCACTTAGTAAGACTAGAGACGATCACAGGCGAAACAACAAATGGCATACAGGGAAATCCACAAAAGGTACAAGGCACAGGCTCAAGGAACAGCACACAATTGATACAATGGTCCGCAGAATACAAATGAATGAGCAGGACAGTGAAACATGAGGACTATTTAAAGGGTCAAAATCAACAGGGAACAGCTGCAGGGGATTAACTTATTAATTAAAACTAACTAGGAAACAAGAGGCTGTGGACACTGACGAGACTAAGAGAGCATATCGAAGACTGAAAGGGTCAAAATGTCTCTCTCTACATAAAAAAGGGAATCCTGCCATGATTCTGCCACGGGACCAAGAAAGGCATGACAAGATGAGGCAGAATCATGGCGCAATGGGTTTTAAACTGTACAAACTTTATATCATGTTCCCTAACTCTAAACCACCCCCTAAACCTAACAATCACACAAAACTTTCTGCTCTTTTAAAATGTAGGCTAGTTTCCTCATGGGGATCCAAAAATGTCCCCACAAGGATAATCATTTTGGATATTAGCATCACACACACACACAGTGTGATTATCACGGAGAAGCACACATTTAAGATAAAGGAGGGAGAAACACATGTCAAATATTAAACGGGCTATAAATTCCTAATTTAAAATGATATTATTAAATACCAAAAATGTCGATTCTAAAGCTGATGTCAGCAGCACCCCCCCCCCCCCGTCCCCCCGGTCAGGCAAACAGTACAAAACAGTCTGCAAGCGGTGGCGTACCCACACAGACATTCATTCCTCAAAATACATTCCGCACATTTTTAAAACTGGTTTCACATACTAAAAACCTCCATTTGTTTTTCTGAACAGTTGATATCATCAAAGCTGCCTAGACAAGTTTCTCTACAAACAGCTTGTATGCGGCCTACACAGAATGATCCCCTATAAACAATTTTTACAGCATCTTTACTAAGAGTCACTGCGCATGGACAAGATCTTATCCATGTTTCTAACCTACTTGCTTTAAACTGCAGCTTTTCTAAAAAACGAACACACACACAACTTAATTTGCTAATAAACAGCCAATTGATGCCTTCTTCAGCTCCATTTACAAATTGAGTTTAATGTAAAGACATTATGAAAATACAAAACATTTCATCAAACAGGAAAAAATCTGGAATCATCCAAACATGTCAAACAACTGTATTGGCCAAAACATTTGATTAATAATCAAATGACAGAAACAACCCAAATTACTGAGGGTCAGTGACCCTGCACTTTATTTCTTCTGTGTTCTTTACTTAATGGGGCAGTTCACCCAAAAAAAATCATTCTTTATTATTTATTCACCATCATGTCATTGATACCATAACAAACCCAAATATGTAAAAGTGCAACCAAAAAATCTTGTGGGTCCTGTGTGTTCTGTGCCGTTCGGAATATTTTGTTACGGATAATTGTACAACATTTTAATAGTGATTGCAGTGATTAGTGAAAACATTTTTCCTAAGCACTGGCTCGGGTGAAAAGATGGTAAATATATATTGTCACTTGTCACTTAAATATATAAAAAAGCTCCTAAATTCAAATTCAGCAAAACTCAAACACTTAAACACATTTGTTAGATTGTAAAAGAAAATAATATTGTTACAAAACATGAATTATTTCACAGCAAATACTAAAAAATAAATAAGATAATTTAGTTAAAGCATGGAAGCATTTCTGACAGGGAACAGGTGAATCGAGGATTAATATAAAAACAAATTTGTGGCTAAAAGAAGTTTCAGTAAAAAAATCTTCACATTTGTGCCTACTATTTCAAATCCTAACTTTGTTAAATACATTACAAGTTCTTCGATAATAGACTTTGAGGTACCGTGTTTTTTAAACGTGTCCTTGCGAAAAGACACGTTTGATATAATCAAACTTAATGCATGCAGAAAATGTTTTGGTTGCATCAAAACACTCTGAAAGTGAGATAAAGGAACTCATGTATTACAGCTGTAATGTGACAAGTGTGTTAAAACACAAACACCTTTTTCAAGGAGCAGCAGAGTTTTGTGCCCTCCCCTTTCTGAACAATTACAGTATAAAGAGACACTGAAACACTCAAACCAGATCATTCCTCTCCTGACCGAACATGGATCTGCGCATCACCATTGCACTTCTCTTCATACTCATCGCTGGAGGTAAAACAAACTCAACATGCATCAATATGTCTTATTTTATTTACATGAAGAAACTACTAAAACTCTCTCCTTTACTTTTCTTGTGTTCAAGGATACTCTCTCCAGTGTTATGTGTGCACGTCTGTTCTGAGTAGTCCTTGTAATAACACAGAGACATGTCCTGCTGGAGTGACCCAATGTTCATCTATAACAGTAACAAGTCTTGTTGGTAATTCTGGTTTGATTGTGGAAATTAACTGTAATAATGTACTGACACTTAAAGTACCAATGGAGATGAAATGTGAAATGAAATATAAATTGGCTTGCAACCTTTTTGATATATCAAAAGGTTGCAAGCCATACAATTTTATAGAAATGGGGTTAATGTTATATGAAATGTTAACATAACTGTTTCTTATTTCGTCGAAGTTTGAGAAAAAAGTTTTATTCTAAAAATGTATTGAATGTGCTTTGTAAGCAAAAGACTTCACGTGGGCACCATGTTGGAGTCTATGGGGATAGGACTTTTTTTCTCATATAAAGTATTTTATGTTATTCCAGGTTCTCTATCTACAACTAAAGCTTGTGCAGCCGCCTGTCAAGCCTCGACCGTGGACGCTGTGGTAGGGTCAAGTTCTACCAAGTGCTGTAATACAGACCTTTGCAATGGCGCAGGTATGTCCTTTGACCTCCCTGCTCATTATATTAAAATCAATCAATATTTCCTGACACATTTCTAGCAACTGCAATTTTAATGTACAGATATTTCTTTAACACAAAACAATACATTAATGTCGGATGTATGTAAACATTTGAACAGAATGATCCGTGTCACTTTTTCTGTCCACAAAAAACACAATCCAGACTACATTTGCAAGAATAATTAAAACACACTTTATGTGACCCTACATCACAATACCAGTCTAAGGTAGCAGGAGAACATTTGTAGTAAAAGCCAAAAATACACTGTTTGGGTCAAAATTATCTATTTTTCTTTTATACAATAATCATTAGGATATTGAGTAAAGATAGTGGTCCATGAAGATATTTTGTAAATTTCCTATTGTTAATATAGCAAAACCTTATTTTTGTGAATGGATGGCCTGCTACACTTCCTGTGATGGACAACTTTGAAAGCAATTTTCTCAATGTTTCGATTATTTTTCAGATTCCAGAGTTTTAAATAGCTTTATCCCGTTCAAATGTTGTATCATAACTATAATCAATAGAAACTATACACATAAACTACATATCAATAGAAAGCTTATTATTTCAGCTTTCAGATGATGTAAAAATCTCAATTTCTAAAAAAGTCACATTTGCTGACCCCAATGTATTTTGTGAGGTGACGATGTCTCCACTGTACAAAAAATGTAAAATGTTACACAATATGTATATTATTCTGATGTGGAAAATGTTTCTATATGAATTAAGAATTTACATTTGTATGTCCTCCTTGTCTAATGTAGCCTATAAGTGAAGTTCTGTATTTAACTTTTTATTACAATAAAAACCAGCACCAAATCATCAGAATCTTTAGATTTTTTTTCTATCTACAGCAAATATATGTGACAAATTTTCTTCTTCTGTTTACTTTGTGTTTTAATCAGATGGAGTCTATAAGGGCAGTTTTCTTCTCCTGCTGTGTCCACTGTTCTTCTACTCTCTGTTTCACTGAATTCAGCACAACTTCAGATTCTTCAAGATAACAAACAACAACAACAACTCAACTCAACTCAACTCAACTTTATTTATATAGCGCTTTTTACAATTTTCATTGTTACAAAGCAGCTGTACATGAGACACATTGAATACAAGTAAAAAACTAAAGGCATATACCTGTAAAAACAAGACAAAGGTGAAAACAACAACGACAGACATACAAATGCTCCACACACACAATATGCAAACATACATACACACACACACATTGACATAGACGCACACACACACAGTGAAAGCACACATTGGCGATTAAGGAAAAAGAACCACAGGTCAAATATTAAACGGACTATAAATTCTTATATGCAATATTAATTATGTCTAATTTCTGAATTCTAAAGCAGCCCCCCCGGCCAGGCAGATAGTGCAAAACAATATGCAAACGGTGGTGAGGAACCCAAAACTCCCATCGAGAAAAAAAACCTCAGGAGAACCCAGGCCCAACCAGGGGATTCCAGTTCCCCTCTGGCAAAAGCTGCTGCCTCTGCACAAGCTCAACAGTGCTTGCACAACAAGGCTAAATAAAAATAAAAAATAAACTTAATAAGGTAAATGATAGATTTAAGATTATCATTCACAATCTAATAACATTTGAAATGTTGTAGGAAAATCAAAGTTGTGGCGTCCAACAACAACAACAACAACAACAACAACAACAAAAAATCTAATGTGACCCAATTAACTAAATACATGACTAAATTAAATTTGTTTGTTGGCTAACCTTACATTTAATAAAGGATATATCTTAAAAGTGTGTTTGTGTGTTGAATATGAATAGTTATGCATATTGGTCTCACGTAAGAATGTTTATATGTTTACATACCTAACTGTGCTGTTTGTATAAAAATGACAGAAGTTTCTCAAAGTTTTGAAGCTTACAGGTTATGTTTTCCCAAACCTTTATTTCTACAGACTCTATACAAAAATCCACAGCTTAAAGCAACTCTTCCCTTTCTCGAAAACACTTGAACTTGTCAATAAGCATATTTTAACTAAAAACAAAAAAGAAATGTGAACTCCAAATGTAAAAGGTAACATACAACAAACCATTGTTTTGGCCAGCATTAACAAATCATATACATGTCTTTAAATTTAGTATTTAGAAACTTAATTCACATTCATAAACAATTTTCCTGTATTGAGAACAGATTTAAATATTTTTACAATTGCTATGAAAATATTTCCAATACTTTTAATATCTTTCATCCTCGTTTAAACACACCCTTTGAAGTCTATTAGGGGACTTTTAATAAAACCGTGAAACAGGATGCTTGTCAATTTCTTTGAATAAGAATTAAATTATCTTTCCTCTAATTTCACCTAAAATACTGCATAATAAAACAATGGTTTACTCTTTATTTGAAACTCCCCCAGTGAAAAATAAAAGCTATCTAAAAATCGATTTAAAATTTATTTCATGCTATACTGTAAAACCATTTACATATTAATGCACCCAATAAAAATACCTTGCGGTTGAACTTTTGGTGACGAATAAAAAAACGTACCCTTTCTCTCAACAGGAAGTGGTCTAGCATTCTGTATTATTGCTCCTGTATGACATATCACTTATTGCTCCCCAAACTCATTTTAAGGCGCTTTGGATAAAAGCGTCTACTTAATGACTAAATGTAAATGTTTATGTTCTTATGTTTTCTTCTTATATACAATTTTACCAGTTCTACCATTTTGACATCCAGTTCGAGAACATAAACTTCAAAAAATCATTTTTGTATATAATTTAATGTTTAATGTTGGAATGAAATGACACCGGATTTATTATCTTAAGGAATGTTTAAATTAAAACTGATTTACACATTCTAAAAAGATTAAAAGGTACATTTTCCATTATTTTACGGATATTACTGTTAAAGCTAAAATGTAATTTAATGCAGGGCAAAATGTAAATTACATATAAAACAACTGTAAAAAATTAATACGTAAAATACCTTCGTATTAATATAGATTAGATAAGATTAGATTCAACTTTATTGTCATTACACATATACTAGTACAGTGTAACGAAATTTAGGTAAGTTTAGGTCTAACCAGAAGTGCAATTAGCAAGTGCAGATATACAGTGTGTATAAATACAGAATACAATATTAGGAAAATACTATACAATGGGCATGAACTATGAAAATACTTTACAAAAGGAATGTTCTATGACAATATGACAGTCGGTATGTACTATGAACAAAATATACAGAAGGCTATATACTGTTAACATTAATGTACAGGTGGTTATGAACAGATAACAATTTAGACCATACAATAGTGCAAGTGACTTAAGTGTGCATTAATTACTGACATTAGCTAATAAAATTGCAGTGCAATAGATGAGTTAATGCGGTTATTAAGGTTACAGTGCAGTAGATAAGTTAATGAAGTTATTAAGGTTAAAGTGCAGTATATGAGGTAATGCAGTTAATAGAGTTACAGCGCAGTAGATGAGTTAATGAAGTTATTAAGGTTACAGTGCAGTAGATGAGTTAGTGCAGTTATTGAAGTTACAGTGCAGTAGATGATTTAATGCAGTTATTGAAGTTATAGTGCAATAGATGAGTTAATGCGGTTATTAAGGTTACAGTGCAGTGGATAAGTTAGTGCAGTTATTGAAGTTACAGTGCAGTAGATGAGTTAATGCAGTTATTGAAGTTACAGTGCAGTAGATGAGTTAATTATGTTATTAAGGTTACAGTGCAGTAGATTAGTTAGTGCAGTTATTGAAGTTACAGTGCAGTAGATGAGTTAATGCGGTTATTAAGGTTACAGTGCAGTAGATAAGTTAATGAAGTTATTAAGGTTAAAGTGCAGTATATGAGGTAATGCAGTTAATAGAGATACAGATCAGTAGATGAGTTAATGAAGTTATTAAGGTTACAGTGCAGTGGATAAGTTAGTGCAGTTATTGAAGTTACAGTGCAGTAGATGAGTTAATATAGTTATTGAAGTTACAGTGCAGTAGATGAGTTAATTATGTTATTAAGGTTACAGTGCAGTAGATGAGTTAATGAAGTTATTAAGGTTACAGTGCAGTGAATAAGTTAGTGCAGTTATTGAAGTTACAGTGCAGTAGATGAGTTAATATAGTTATTGAAGTTATAGTGCAATAGATGAGTTAATGAAGTTATTAAGGTTACAGTGCAGTGGATAAGTTAGTGCAGTTATTGAAGTTACAGTGCAGTAGATGAGTTAATTATGTTATTAAGGTTACAGTGCAGTAGATGAGTTAATGAAGTTATTAAGGTTACAGTGCAGTAGATGAGTTAATGAAGTTATTGAAGTTACAGTGCAGTAGATGAGTTAATGAAGTTATTAAGGTTACAGTGCAGTAGATTAGTTAGTGCAGTTATTGAAGTTACAGTGCAGTAGATAAGTTAATGCAGTTATTGAAGTTATAGTGCAATAGATGAGTTAATGCGGTTATTAAGGTTACAGTGCATTGGATAAGTTAGTGCACTTATTGAAGTTACAGTGCAGTAGATGAGTTATTGCAGTTATTGAAGTTACAGTGCTGTAGATGAGTTAATGCAGTTATTTAAGTTATAGTGCAATAGATAAGTTAATGCGGTTATTAAGGTTACAGTGCATTGGATAAGTTAGTGCAGTTATTGAAGTTACAGTGCAGTAGATGAGTTAATGCAGTTATTGAAGTTACAGTGCAGTAGATGAGTTAATGAAGTTATCAAGGTTACAGTGCAGTAGATTAGTTAGTGCAGTTATTGAAGTTACAGTGCAGTAGATAAGTTAATGCAGTTATTGAAGTTATAGTGCAATAGATGAGTTTATTCGGTTATTAAGGTTACAGTGCAGTAGATGAGTTAATGCAGTTATTGAAGTTACAGTGCAGTAGATGAGTTAATGCAGTTATTGAAGTTATAGTGCAATAAATTAGTTAATACGGTTATTAAGGTTACAGTGCAGTGGATAAGTTAGTGCAGTTATTGAAGTTACAGTGCAGTAGATGAGTTAGTGCAGTTATTGAAGTTACAGTGCAGTAGATGAGTTAGTGCAGTTATTGAAGTTACAGTGCAGTAGATGAGTTAATGCGGTTATTAAGGTTACAGTGCAGTGGATAAGTTACTGTAGTTATTGAAGTTACAGTGCATTAGATGAGTTAGTGCAGTTATTGAAGTTACAGTGCAGTAGATGAGTTAATGCAGTTATTGAAGTTATAGTGCAATAGATGAGTTAATGAAGTTATTAAGGTTACAGTGCAGTATATGTGTGACGAGTCACCCCTGGTGCAATCAGCGTCGCCATGGAGATGGAAGGAATTAGAGCCTCACACCTGCTGGTTATCAGAGGGTCATAAACACAGGGCTATAAAGAGCCCAGGAGGACAGAGTGGAGGTGAGCTACGTCTCCAATACAGACAGACTTCTCAACCGGTATCTTTCTTTTCCAGAATCCGAAGGGACTGAGGAAACAGGATCGCAAAGTTCTAATACCGAGGGAGCTGCCCTCGACACCAGAAGAACGCTGCCTATCCAAGAAGGAAGATACCCGGAAACCCTGGGAACCCGGAAGTCAAGCTTCAGTTGTTTGTTTCCTTCCGTCTTCCCCGGGGACTTCCGATAAATATACCCTCCGGGGCACATCTGATTAACCCCCTCGTGTATGTGTCATTGCTTCCCCCGTCACAATATGATTTAATGAAGTTATTAAGGTTACAGTGCAGTAGATGAGTTAATGCAGTTATTGAAGTTACAGTGCAGTAAATGAGTTAATGCGGATATTGAAGTTACACGTGCAGTAGATGAGTTAATGCGGTTATTGAAGTTACACGTGCAGTAGATGAGTTAATGAAGTTATTGAAGTTACAGTGCAGTAGATGAGTTAATGCAGTTATTGAAGATACAGTGCAGTAGATGAGTTAATGCAGTTATTGAAGTTACACGTGCAGTGGATGAGTTAATGTGGTTATTGAAGTTACACCTGCAGTAGATGAGTTAATGCAGTTAATAGAGTTACACGTGCAATAGATGAGTTAATATAGTTATTGAAGTTACACGTGCATTAGATGAGTTAACGCAGTTATTGAAGTTACAGTACAGTAGATGAGTTCATGCGGTTATTGAAGTTACAGTGCAGTAGATGAGTTAATGCGGTTATTGAAGTTACACGTGCAGCAGATGAGATAATGCGGTTATTGAAGTCATGAAAGTATGAAAGTAGTCCATTAGTGCAAATGAGCATTCAGTATAATATTCCTGGTGTGCAAGTGAGCAGTATAGAGTGCAAATGATTCTATGTGTGTGTAAACAGTCCGGTAGAGCAGATACATGAAGTACTGGTGTGTACAGTTCAGTCATGCATGGCATCCCTGTAGTGCAATGTAAACAATGTAATAGCAGCATTAAAGTTAAGGTTATGAGGGTAGTGCAATCAGTGGGGGGCAGAGTTCAATAATGAAACAGCTCTGGGAAAAAGGCTGTTTCCTAGTCTGCTGGTTCTCGTCCGGAGGCACCTGATGCGCCTACCGGGAGGCAGGAGAGTAAACAGTCTATGAGCGGGGTGAGAGGAGTCCTTGAAAAAGCTGCGAGCTCGACGCAGACAGTGTTTCTTCTGGATGTCCTCAATGGAAGAGAGTGTAGTCCCTGTTGTGCAGTGTAGTGTATTGTGCCTACTTTTATGGATTTTGTTGAGTGTAGAATGTGCTTGGTGGGCAGCAGACTTCACACGGGCACCGTGTTGGAGAAGACTGGCATACTGTAAAATTATTTCTTCATATGAAGCCTTTGATGTTTTTGAAGGTTCATCAACATCTAAATTGTGTTCAAAGCCGGACTGTAAGTGTGTAATTGAACCGAAAAGACTGACATAGGGAAAGTTTCTGCCTGGTATTGATATTCATTATAGAAAGTATAAATTAACTTTACAAACGTCTGTTTTCTATGGTGCTTTGCTCCGTTGTTCATTCAGTTTCATTCAAATCATTGGTCTGTACTGGCCCTGTCAGCAGTTGTACTGGTCTCAACAGTTTTTCATCTCCAGTTTAAACTCAATATTTTACCTTAAAAATGTAATAATTTAAAACATTAAGAAATCGGTGATATTTAGAAAGATAATATGCGTGAAATCACATGCTTGAGTGATACCTGTCATGAAACTCGGAGGGGAGAACCCAAATGCAGGCAGAAACGGATACAAACGGTAAAACAAAACCCACAAGGAGGAATACAAGACAAGATAAGCTAATAACTAAAACAAGGACACGGACTGACTAGATTTGGAAAACAAACACTTAATACAAACAATAAGCCACACTTACAAGACACAAGGAAAACAGGAACTTGGCAGACAAGGCATCTACATACAGCAACAACATGCATTACTTTCACAATGAACGCGCACAGGACAATGAACACGAGGATGTTTTAAAGGGAAAACAGACAAAGGATAATTAATAGGGACCATGTGACGGGGATTAAAAACTGAGGTAAAGCTAACGAGGAAACATGGGGGCGGGAACAGAGACGCAGACCGGAGAGAGAGTATAGAAGGCCCCTAGGGAAACTATCTCTCCCTCCACACAACTTAAGGCTATGCCATGACTCCGCTGCAAGAACAAGAATAAACACAACATGATAGCCGAATCATGACAGATACCCACATAACACAGACACACACACAGTATGGCTTATGATTAAAAACTGATTTCTGACAAACAAACCTATCTGGTGTAACTTTCCTAGACACGACCAAAGGGTTGGCTTTCCGAAAACCATTAAGACAGTACAAGTTTCTCAGCTTCAATATCTTTTAGCTTCCTGATCTACACATAAAGCTCATTCAACCATGATTAAGAATGTGTACAAGGACCCATGGCACTTAGATAAGATGTTGACAACATACCTTACTGGTTGTACCGGCTTGATTTGATACAATCAAATTTCTTATTAACCAAGAAGCTGACTTGTTTGACTGCATTACAAAAACAATAATGACATGACACATTAATTCATACATTAAAATCTCCTTCAAAATAAAATTTCATTAAAGTGACACTTATGTATACAACTCGAATGAGGTATTTTCATGTGTAAAATTTTGGGTTTAGGACACTTGTTGACCATCAAGTTCACTGGTTGCCATAAGATTTTGGGTTAATTCAACTCAACACAACAGGTTTGCATCAAATTAATTAAGGTAACTAATATTTTCAAAGTTAAATTAACTCAAAGTTTTAAGGCAACCAGGGATTTTTTTTACAAAACAAAGAATAATATTTTACAGAGAAACAATGGTTTACATTATGGCGAGTTCTACATCCTGTAAAAAGTCTGGAAATTACTTCAGGTAATTCTAATCCTCTGTGAATACTGTAGACTAGCTGTAAATGTCAAGCTTTTCCTGTTTAAAATAAGTTTTCTGTGGTTTTTCACAGTTGAAATCTATGCGGTGGGAGAAAGCACTTTGAGGCATGAATCTTCTTTTAGCTTTCAGTAAGGTAATTTAACTAGCACAAATCATTTAACTGGACCTATAGTAACTGTTATGTCTTTTTGTGCGTATTTATGCTGTTTTCCAGATCAAGTGCGCAGTTATAATAAGTATTAGGTTACTCAACTGAGGGAACGGATAAGCATACCTTTACAAATACTCGCACCGTCTCCACCATTGTTTTTCAACTTGCTTCTAAAAACTAATTTGTTCTTCTCAGCATTGAATATAAAGAGTAAGATTCCAAAATGACGAAATAAATTGTTTTTATTTATTAAAAAGTCATGTTTTTTATTGTGCATTCCAATTAATATCAACCAAACTGCAGTTCCTTTGTTTTAATAGGCCATAATAACAAAAAAACAGCTAACTAACATAATAAAACAAGATAATATTATAAAAAACATGATTTCAGAAAACAAAACGGACTTCTCTCTTTTTGGAAATAAACTCTCAAAATGTTGTTTTATGTATTTTCACTATGAACTTTGTGACTCTTTTAAATGTGCTTTAAATAAAGTACTGAAATATGCGAGAACACAATGTAATGTTTTAAATAACTATCCAGTCCTAGAGTAACCACAATTTTTTTTTCTAAACATACAAGTTTCCACAGACATAATTTAAAAAATGACACACATCAAGATAAAAGGTAAAAGCAAGAATCCCAAACATGTAAACATACAACGCAAATATTTTGTAGGCCTGTTAAGTCATTCAGTTTCTATGAATTCGAAGAATGCCACTCATTCTGAAGTTTTACTTTCTCATTGCAGTCCCTGCCTTATTCAACGTCTATAAAAGGACCCTGAAAAATCCTTAATTTAATTCCCCTCCTGGCTCACCAAAGAGGGATCTGAACATCTTCATTGTTCTCTTTTGTTATCTTTGAGGTAGAATAAAAAAAAAACATTAAAACCATATTTCATGTTTTATTAACTACAAATAAAGATGATTAAATCCTCCTCCCTCATCTCTTTCAGGATATTCACTTAAATGTTACAACAAACTTTTCTAAATATCCAAGATAAATGACCATTCACTCATAAAATAACACCAAATTTCAAAATTTTCTCTCCCAATATAGTCTCACGCAAAGCATTCTGGGAAATATGAGCTTTAGCGCAAGTTCTGCCGGAAGACTGAACCTCACGTCACTTACTACGTAAAGACCAATAACCAATCATCACCTAACACTCAGAGTACATAAGCTCGCCACTTACCCTTTGTTTGCGTTCGCAGTTGAAGCAGCCGATATTCACCCCCATCCTCCCCACCACCACCACCAGGATGGTCCCCGTCCATTAACCCCAGAGGGGTTGGCTACGCCCCTGCCTTCATCATCAGGCAGGAAGTGCAGGAATTCTTGACCCTCCGGATGCGAGCTATGGAATGGGCCTACGACAAAGAACTATATAATTTGACCATATTAGCACCTTGAGGCTGATCAGTTGTCTAATAAATATTTATTGTCAAGTATTCCCATCTCTTGAGTCTTTCTGGTAGAACTGAATTTCATTCTCAACAAATCGTCTTGACCTAACTTATTGAAATTATGTTAAAGCTTAAAAATAAGAATTACTTATGTAAACTCATGAAGATCTTACATAAGATCTTATTATTATGTTAGATCTTCAGGAAGATCTTACATAATTAACAGTTATGTTTTTATCACCTTAGAATAAACAATTTATATCTAAATATAGATCGAGGCTACTACATTGAATTCGTCGCCATGTTTTGAACAGTAGCCCTTAACGGGTCCTCTCTCTCTACCCTGCGGTATGTAGTCCGGTTGTCCCTGACTTTACAAAGTGGTGAAAAACCTCTACTAACTTACTCTTCACTGCTATCTTGCTGTTAGATCAAACGCCTTTAACAGATTTGCTGTAATCTAGGTCTGCCCTGAAACGTGATGTGCAATGCAAGCATGAAATCCTTAACATTCTCTAGTACTTAGACCAAGCAAATAATAATCCAAATGAATGAAATAAAAGAAGACGACACAAGAATAAATAAGCAGCACACTGGTTCCAGATAAACAATAATATTACAATATATCTTGGTTCTAACAAACAGGAACACCAATGTGACTCACATACTGTACTGATCTGAATCAAAGCAACCTCCTCTGGGATGATTTTTAGACAATCTTTTCTCCCAGGTTTTGTCTTTGATATAGGGCACTAAACTGTATGGATACTGTAGAGGTGCTTGCATTAAACTTAATATTTGTTTCTTCTACAGATTACACCTCCGACAGATCCGATGGAAATCAATGTCTCCGATGGGAGACTGCATTTATTTATTTATTTAGAAATTATATATTATTTATTAGAATGATCTTACTCGTTGTATAAATACAATGCGCTGTGCTGTGTTTTACCTTTTCTGTTTTTCCTGTTTGCCCTGTAAAGCTGCTACAAATTAAACTGTTTAGTGTCATGGTTTCACCTCTCTTTGTCAGGTATTTCTTGGTCTAGAGGTGGAATCATACAGAATCCTTTGTTTCATGTGAGAGAGAGACTATTTTGGCACTTATTTGCCGCCATACTCTCTCTCTCTCTAGTCTGCGTCATCGTTCCCAACCTCCTGTTTCCTAGTTTGTGTTGATTAGCTTTCCTTGATTGTTAACCCTTATCACCTGGCCCCTATTAATTATCCTTTGTCTGTTTCCCCTATAAAACACCCTCTTGTTTCTTTGTCCAGTGCTGGTTCATTGTTCGATGTTTGCTGTAAGTGATTCCTTGCCTTGTTTGATGTTTACAGTCCTGATGTCCCTCGTCTGTGTATGCTATTGTGCTACATGCTATACGTCTTGCCTTGTTCCTGTTCCCCGTGTCTAGTAAATCTTAGTTTAGTGTTTGTTCCCAGTGTTTGTTTTCTTAGTTTAGTTTAGTCAGTGTTCTTGCTTTTGTTTATAATTATTACATTCCTGTTTTCCCCCTCGTGGGTTTTGTTTTGCTGTTTTTGTAGTCTTGTTTGTTATTAAAATATCTGTTAACCCCTACCTGCCGTCTCGTGTCTGCCTTGCAATTGGGTTCTTGCCACGAGATTCATAACAGAATGAACCAGCCTACTAAGAACCCAGCAGGTGGCATGGACGAGTCGGAGGAGGCGTTTCGGAGCCGCCAGGCTCACGCCTTGTTTGGCTTTCGCCAGAAAGGTACCCCTGTGAAGCTCTTCGCCATGGACTTCCTCTCCACTGCACGCCACTCGGACTTCGGCGAGGCAGAGTTGAAGGTCATATTCAACCGCTGCCTCGACGAACCCTTCGAGCCTGCGGAGATGCGCAGGTTGAGGTCCCTGGGCTTCGTGGATCAGCTCCAGATTGCGATGGATCGCAAGGAGTTCAGGGAACTGTACATGGCGGAGTCTTCTGCAGGGCTGGCCATGATTCCGGAGGCCCAGGCCCTGCAGATCGGGGCCGTGGGTCTCTCCCCACAGTCGGCACCCTCATCCGCAGCACCTCCTGCAGCCACTCTACCGTCTGCCAGTTCCATTGGCAGACGGGGGAGAAAGAAACTCCGGAAGGCTGCTCAACCCCAGGCGAGCCCTGTGGTCCCGAGTCCTGTGATCCCGAGTCCTGTGATCCCGAGTCCGGAGCTTTCCAGCCCCAAATATTTTTTGGGGGGGCGCCGTGATGGCGGGACGGTCCGAGAGGACACTACGGCCGTAGATTCCTCAAACCAGCCGGCACCCAGCCCGGCCCAGCAGCCGGCACCCAGCCCGGCCCAGCAGCCGGCACCCAGCCCGGCCCAGCAGCCGGCACCCAGCCCGGCCCAGAAACCGGCACCCAGCCCGGCCCAGCAGCCGGCACCAAGCCCGGTCCAGAAACCGGCACCAAGCCCGGTCCAGAAACCGGCACCAAGCCCGGTCCAGAAACCGGCGTTGGAGAGCGCTGCCCAGCCGGCAGTTTTCCAGCCGGAATCCGACAGGCGCCTAGCCCTCTCCAGCCGGCCTTCCGACCGGCGCCAAGCCCTGTCCAGCCGGCCTTCCGACCGGCGCCAAGCCCTGTCCAGCCGGCCTTCCGACCGGCGTCAAGCCCTGTCAAGCCCCCTGGGGCTCCGCGCTCTGGCGCGTCCCCCAGGGTTTGGACTTCCCCTCCCAGCCCTGCCCTTTCTGGACTCCCTATTTTTCCTTGTTTGCCCCCACCCCCCCTCCCTTGTTTGTTATTTTTATTGAGTCACCCTAATCCCTTGATTGTTCTTGCCTGTCTTCCCCTTGTCCTGTTCTCCATGTTTTGTTTGATCTTGTCTTTGTCCCAGTCTGCCTTGTCTTGTTCGTGCCTTTGAGGAGCATCAGGTTGCTGCTCCTTAAGGCGGGGGTTCTGTCATGGTTTCACCTCTCTTTGTCAGGTATTTCTTGGTCTAGAGGTGGAATCATACAGAATCCTTTGTTTCATGTGAGAGAGAGACTATTTTGGCACTTATTTGCCGCCATACTCTCTCTCTCTCTAGTCTGCGTCATCGTTCCCAACCTCCTGTTTCCTAGTTTGTGTTGATTAGCTTTCCTTGATTGTTAACCCTTATCACCTGGCCCCTATTAATTATCCTTTGTCTGTTTCCCCTATAAAACACCCTCTTGTTTCTTTGTCCAGTGCTGGTTCATTGTTCGATGTTTGCTGTAAGTGATTCCTTGCCTTGTTTGATGTTTACAGTCCTGATGTCCCTCGTCTGTGTATGCTATTGTGCTACATGCTATACGTCTTGCCTTATTCCTGTTCCCCGTGTCTAGTAAATCTTAGTTTAGTGTTTGTTCCCAGTGTTTGTTTTCTTAGTTTAGTTTAGTCAGTGTTCTTGCTTTTGTTTATAATTATTACATTCCTGTTTTCCCCCTCGTGGGTTTTGTTTTGCTGTTTTTGTAGTCTTGTTTGTTATTAAAATATCTGTTAATCCCTACCTGCCGTCTCGTGTCTGCCTTGCAATTGGGTTCTTGCCATGAGATTCATAACAGTTTAGGAACTGAAGACTACTGCATTACAGCAAAATGTGACAATAAAAGATGTAATCCCAAACACATGATAAACTGAATTACATTTCGAATTGCACTATTTTTCAATTGTACATATTGGTTTCACAGACATTTCGTAAAGTCAGGTGAATCTGTGTAACAGCGTGTAACTTCTCAGACAGGGTTTGCATTAACCTAAACAAGTCCATTCAGAAAGATTTCATGAGAGAAACTGTGGTTTAGTCTCACCCACAGACTTCAGAAAACTTCAGTACACACATCTGATAAAAAACTGGTTTCACAAACGTCCATTTTTTTTTCTGAACGGTTGACATCGAAAAATCCCCCAAGACAAGTTTCTCTACATACAGATTGCTGTGTGGCCTACACAGAATGGTCCCCTATAAAGATTTTACAGCATCTTTAATAAGGGCCAGTGCACATGGAGAAGATCTTAACCACGTTCCTTACCTACTTAAATTAAACTGCAGCTTTTCTAAAAAACAAAAACACACAACTTAATTTGCTAATAAACAGCCAAATTATGACTTCTTTAGCTCCATTTACGAATTGTTTAAATGTAAAGACATTATGAAAGTACAAAACCTTTCATTAAACAGGAAAAAACTGAAATCATCCGAACATGTCAAACAACTGTCTTGGCCAAAACATTTGATTAATAATCAAAGGACAAAAAAAAAACACAAATCACTGAGGTTCAGTGACCCAGCGGCTACCCTTAACCTGCTAAAGCCGGCCTGTCGAGCCTTTGCCCAGGGAGTTACCACTGCGCATGCTTAAGCTACTGGGAGCTACAGGTGAGAGCTGAGTGATAGGTGGGGACCAAGTGTGAGGTAGTTGCCCTGAGACAGGGCACGACAAGCCCCCCTCCACACGTACAGAAAACAAACACTTACTGACACACGTGTTGAGTTTCCATGTTTTACGGGGACTTTCTGTCGCGAAATACAGGGGAAACAACCTAAGTGCAGGCAGTATTGAAGGAGGTAACAAATTATTTATTTTTACACAAGAAACCCAAAACGAAAACCCAAGTGGGGGTAAAACAATAACCACAAGGGGTAATAGAGAATAAAACTTGACAGAACATAAACTAACTGAGACTGGAATAAACTAGAAACACTTGACATGAACTAAACACTTAGTAAGACTAGAGACGATCACAGGCGAAACAACAAATGGCATACAGGGAAATCCACAAAAGGTACAAGGCACAGGCTCAAGGAACAGCACACAATTGATACAATGGTCCGCAGAATACAAATGAATGAGCAGGACAGTGAAACATGAGGACTATTTAAAGGGTCAAAATCAACAGGGAACAGCTGCAGGGGATTAACTTATTAATTAAAACTAACTAGGAAACAAGAGGCTGTGGACACTGACGAGACTAAAAGAGCATATCGAAGACCAAGGGGGTCAAAATGTCTCTCTCTGCATAAAAAGGGGAATCCTGCCATGATTCTGCCACGGGACCAAGAAAGGCTTGACAAGATGAGGCAGAATCATGACGCAATGGTTTTTAAACTGTACAAACTTTATATCATATTCCCTACCTCTAAACCACCCCCAAAACCTAACAATCACACAAAACTTTCATTCCTCAAAATAAATTCCGCACATATTTAAAACTGGTTTCACATACTAAAAACCTCCATATGTTTTTCTGAACAGTTGATATCATCAAAGCTGGCAAGACAAGTTTCTCTACAAACAGCTTGTATGCGGCCTACACAGAATGATCCCCTATAAACAATTTTTACAGCATCTTTACTAAGAGCGAAGAGAGAAGATCTTATCCATGTTTCTTACCTACTTGCTTTAAACTGCAGCTTTTCTAAAAAACAAACACACACAACTTAATTTGTTAATAAACAGCCAATTGATGCCTTCCTTAGCTCCATTTACAAATTGAGTTAAATGTAAAGACATTCTGAAAATACAAAACATTTCATCAAACAGGAAAAAAACTGGAATCATTCAAACATGTCAAACAACTGTATCGGCCAAAACATTTGATTAATAATCAAAAGACAGAAACAACCCAAATCACTGAGGGTCAGTGACCCTGCACTTTATTTCTTCTGTGTTCTTTACTTAATGGGGCAGTTCACCCAAAAAAATCATTCTTTATTATTTATTCACCATCATGTCATTGATACCATAACAAACCCAAATATGCAAAAGTGGAACCAAAAAACCTTGTGGGTCCTGTGTGTTCTGTGCAGTTCGGAATATTTTGTTTCTAGTTCGGTGAATGCCCACCCACTCCGATATTTGAGTTTTACTTTCTTATTAAAGTCTCCTCCTCTTTTGATCTTCTATAAAAAGGGCCACTGAAAATGGATATTCATGATTTTAGTCACCTCACCAACGATGGATCTTTACATATTCGCCGTTGTCCTTTTTTCTCTTTTTGCTGGAGGTACGGTACAAAACTCAAAAGTGTATTTAATGTTCTATTAGCTACAAACACAGATGAAATGATTAAATGTATATCCTTAATTCTGTTTTTTTTTTCAGGACACTCACTCCAGTGTAATGAGTGTACAAATATGACGGGTCCTTGTGTAGGCGAAGCAAAGAATTGTTCCCTTCAGCTTACTGCATGTTCAAGTGCTACAGTAGTTGGATCTATTGGTGAGTGAAGTTTGATGAAAGATAAATATTGAAGGTTTTAAGCATTTGAGTATCTGCAAACCTCTTCCTGCAACCTGTGTGTTAGTTATGAGAAATAACCAACATAATTCTGACACAAGGGTAGAGCTGTATTTAATATACTTAGTCATTTTATTCAACTCATTATTTCCCATTTTTTTATAACTATTGTTTAATCTTTGGTAAAAAATTATAAAACTTGGACAGATTCCCTTATTTCTACTTACAACACAGCATTAATGATTAAGAAACAGTAATAAAATAAGGAAAAAGGCAATATATTTTCAGTCACCTCTTAGACACACACACACACACAGACATACAGAGAGAGAGTTTGCTTTCAGAAAACCTATAACCAAGAAATATAACCAAACCCTTCATTACTCTATTGGTCAGGTGTGAAGTATCAAACCATCTTTTTTTGTTTGTTTGTGTAAGGAAACAACAGTGCGGTGACTCAGGTTAAGAGTTGTAATTCGCCACTGAACTGTGTTAATGCATCTGTTAATTTTGGCATTGCAAGAGCAACAATATCCATGACGTGCTGCTACACCAACCTCTGTAATACCCAAGATGTCCCAGGTATTGTCTTTGAAATAAAGCACTGTATATAATGCTGACAGTAAGCTTAAGATTGAAGGATTAGGTCTATTGTTTCTACAGACTCCTACACAATCATCCCCAATGGAAAACAATGTTACTACTGTGATGCGAACAATTGCTCAAACAAATTAAATTGTTTAGGAACTGAAGACTACTGCATTAAAGCAAAAGGTGAGAATTTTGAAACAAATAATTGTTCCCAGTTTAGGATGGTATTTACATCATTGAGGTAGATTAAATTTCATTTTCTATTCAAGATATATTTTATCATGCATATGTGAGTCTGTGAAGTCCATATATGAACATATGCGTTGCAAGCTTATTTTATCAGATTTCTGTATTTTCAGTTTAGAATGAATTGCATGTCTCTCATCAATCACTCAACATATTTTTTCTTAGCAAACATTACCTCTCTGCCACCGACTGTAAAAGGTTGCGTCAGTAAATCTGTCTGCGATATTCCATCACTTGTGCCGGAGGGATACGGGGACATCTCATGTTGTCAGGGGGATCTGTGTAACAGTGCTAAAAGCATCACTCTGAACCTCCTCCTCATCTCATGGCCGTTCTTCTTCTACACGCTGTTCCACTAAATTTAGCAGAACTTCACACTCTAGTCAAAGTTTTATTTTTTGTGGATAGGCTAGTAAAACATGGAGGGAAAGTTTTATGTTTAAACATAAAACAACTTATTACTTCAACAACCGAGTGTGACATATTTTCTAATAAAATACTCGATTTCATTGTATTTTCTTTGGTGATATGCTTTCAATGAAACAGATAATCTGGAATCAAATTAAATAAAATTATGGGTTTTAAATCAGAGTTGTATTTATTAAAGGTGTACAGTACTGAATTAACTAAATGTGATGGTGATAATGTGTTTTTTAAGTCAAATGAAAATATATAAATGTAAAAAACAAACCATTGATGCCAGTAATAGCCATTTTAAATGATGACGCCTTTCTGTTGTGTTTTAAATGATGCACAATTCAAGTTAAATCACACAACAAGAGTTTTCCTAATATCGGCACAGCTAAAAAAGTGATTTTTATATTATTATTAAAATACATAGTCATTTAATATGTTCTTTCGCTACTTAGGCACTCAGAATAGTTCGAAATAAATGTTGATACCAGGGACATATAAACACAAAATAACATCAATATTCCCATATTAAAAAGAATCCTTTTAAAAGTAGTAGTTTCATGAATAAACTGTTGGTAAACAAAACGCATGTTTGTTCTCTTAAAGGTGCAGCAGCATAATAAAGATCTCTGTTTATAATGTAAATCTAACAACAAAGGACGGGCACAAAAGAGTTCTTGGTTTACGAATGAGACAACTTGTGCACATAAAACAGTGATTGGAGCTCATGGGTGAGTGTGATGGAGTGTAGATGTACTATTGAAAATGATAATATTGTTGTTCTTGGCATCTGTGTGTGTTTCTAGAATGCTGATTCGTGAATACTTACAACTATGTTATATCATTTGTTATTTACTGATCCTTATACAGTGTGTTCATTTGATTTATTTATTTTGCTTAATATTATTACAAATGCTTAATCTATGAATAAAACGGCTCATCCATGCCTGCTATCATGAGACGGAGACTTGGACAAGCAGTAAAAATTAATGGAATGAAGGAAATGATAAGAAAAATAAAATGAATGTACCTGTATCAGAATGAGTAAATGGACAAGTACATAACAAATGAAATACAACACAGATCTAGGTGATTTCGTCTGTCCAGCATGTTCGTAAATGTTTTGTTTAGCTTAAAATGGCATATTCAATGACGGTATTCAATAGGAAATAATACCATAGTTTTTGCCATTCCTATTCTGAAATTCAACAACACAAAAACACGTCTTTAAAGAAATTATCTCCTCCGTTTCACTAATTGACGTCAACTCAAATTGGTCTAGAGCCCCGAATCCGCCGATGGCTGCTGCCTGACCGCTTCACCAGCAGGCGGTGCAAGTCGATTCTGATGAAGACCAAAGCAAGAAATGCAGATACTTTTTATATGCTGGACCCACAGTCCACTTCTCTGCTCAATGGACTCAATGCATGGTCACTTCCGCGTTTACGCTCATGGTGCGAGAAAACATCCGCTGCCCAACCGGAAGCTATTCATGTCTACCTAGAGCTTTGAACATGACAGAGGAAAATGAATATTAGTACTCACTTCTTACATAAAGGGAAACGATGTTCATCAGCCTTGTGAGACTGTCTAAAATGGAGAATTACTTTAAACGTAACTTTTAAAATGACATGGACAGCTTGGATGCTATTGCTATTAACTCAACTCAACTTTATTTATATAGCGCGTTTTACAATTTTCATTGTTACAAAGCAGCTGTACATGAGACACATTGAATACAAGTAAAACAACTAAAATCATACACCAGTAAAAACAAGAAAAAGGTGAAAACAACAAAAGACAGACATACAAATGCTCCACACAAACAATATGCAAACATACTTACACACATACACACAAGCACACACACACTAGTGATGGGCCGTTCGTGAACGATTCGTTCATTTTGAACGAATCTTAAATGTGACTCGGGAAGAACGAGTCGTCTTGGGAAGTGATTCGTTCAGTCGCGCATGCGCATTGCGCAACATGCTCGGGACGCATTAACAAATGCAGTCAGAGCCGGAAAGAGAATTGATTAGTTCACCTCTCGAGTCTTCGGGTTTGAGTCGTTCGTTCATCACGTGACAGCCCCGTACGCATTACCAATGCAGTCAGAGCCGGAAAGAGAATTGATTAGTTCACCTCTCGAGTCTTCGGGTTTGAGTCGTTCGTTCCTTTGTCACTTGATGTGACAGCTTTTTGACAGAGAAAAGAGTTGATTTACAACATTCCTTTCAAACTGGTGCATATGCACAGTCATTTCTGGGCTCAAATTATTGCTTTTAATTTCTGTCTCGATGGTTCTTTTCCATAACACTGAATGTGAACTTACTAGGTCAAAATAATACGATCACATAACCCCAGTTTTATCATCACTTCACTGGCTACCCATTAAGTATCGTATTGATTTTAAAATTCTTTTAATTACTTACAAAGCCTTAAACGGTTTAGCCCCTACTTACTTAACTGAGCTTTTATCACATTACAACCCATCACACTCTCTGAGATCTCAAAACTTAGGACTTTTGACAACACCTAGAATAACTAAATCCACTAAAGGGGGTCGAGCGTTCTCATACGTAGCACCTAAACTCTGGAATAGCCTTCCTGATACTATTCGAGGGTCAGACACACTCTCCCAATTTAAATCTAGATTAAAGACACATCTTTTCATCCAAGCTTTCACTTAATGCATAGTTAATGAACAGTAGCTACGCTAATCATTCTCTTTATTCTCTTTTTGCCTCTGCCTTGGGATGCCCATCCCGAGGTAGGAAGAAGTTCCACCATGTCCAGACGACCGACAGATGCCCATCCCCAATTTGAGATTACGCCAGATTGACTGACCATCCCAGCTCCATCTAAGGCAATTCCTCCACCAGCCAAGAGAAATATGACCACCGGACCAGCCCAGACCAATACACCCCCAACCAAGAGCAAAGACAGACTATTTGTCCTATTAATACTGTAGTTACAATATTTTGTATTAAATGCAAAAACTTAAATCACATGTCAGCAGTTTGAGTGCAGCTATGACACATCAGAGGGGATCTGGCCCTCCCGGCTGAGCCTGGTTCAATCATGTGAGTTTGGGTTCCTCGCCACAGCAGGGCAGTGATGGCCTGCTCACCGGGAGACTGCACTTATTTATTTAGAAATGAGATATTATTTATTAGAATGATCTTACTCGTTGTATAATACCATGCACTGTGCTGTGTTTTACCTTTTCTGTTTTTCCTGTTTGCCCCTGTAAAGCTGCTTTGAAACAATACATATTGTGAAAAGCGCTATATTAGATTAGATTAGATTCAACTTTATTGTCATTACACATATACAAGTACAGTGTAACGAAATGTAGTTTAGGTCTAACCAGAAGTGCAATTAGCAAGTGCAGATATACAGTGTGAATAAATACAGAATACAATTTTAGGGAAATACTATACAAATGTTGTATGAAAAATATGACAGTCGGTATGTACTATGAACAATATATACAGAAGGCTATATACTGTGAACATTAATGTACAGGTGGTTATGAACAGATAACAATATAGACAATACAATAGTGCAAGTGACTTGAGTGTGCATTAATTACAGACATTAGCTATTAAAGTTACAGTGTAAATAAACTTGAATTGAAATGTGGAAATAAAGATAATAAAGAGTTGGTTATGCTTTAAAAACCATAAGTTTAATCTTCATAAAATACAATAACTTGTTGTATTAATTTCCTTTGAGTTAGCCCTTTAGATTAGACTATAGTGTCACTTACTATACTTTTGTAACATAAGACACTTTAGACATTAACACTGTATACACACTCTTGAATGTTTTTTTATTGTTTATTTTTGTTTCAGAAAAAGCTTAAGCAAAGAGGATAACTATTCCAAAATAAATTAAAAAAATTTAAATAAAAAATAAAAGAAAATACAAATACAAATAAACTAAAGCCACAGAGCCTAAGAAAAACTAAAACAAAATATTGCACAACAAGCTAGGCTTTTTATAAAAAATAAATAAGCTTTAAGATAAATAACACACTGTGGCTATATTTTAGAACATGCTTTAAGCCATGTTTGCATTCAAAAATACAAGCTCCCGGACCTTGGATGGGCTGAGTCTGTTTCTTCTTTCCGAGATAATCTGCCCAGTTTTAGAAAAAATTCTTTCAGATGGAACAGATGTGGCCACAATGCAAAGTCTTGCCTTCATGACCTCAGAAAGGATTTTGTATACTGGTGAACAGCTCCTCCACCAGGCCAGAGGGTCTGATGTGCGGGATAAGAGGGGCTCTGCAAGGTAGGCCCGCATCTCCATCATAGCATCTGACGTCTTAGAAGTGGTAGCAGAAGGCCTCAAGCTTGCTACCCTCTCGTCAAAGTCTTCCCAAAACATGGCCCCTGCACTGGCAGTCGCACCAGTGCTACCTGAAGTTCTATGTGAAGTATTATCTTCCTCACTCTGAGCAGGGTTCATAGCTGCTGCAGCTGCTGTAACCCTCTTTACTGTCTCTTCTGCTGCCTGCTGATTGACAAAAGCTTGCTTTTTGAACCTTGGGTCCAGGCAAGTAGCATCAGCAAGCTTCTGAATGTGTTCTACTTTGCCAAACCTCTTGGTCATTTCCAACATCAGAGAATCCACTAGTTTTTTAACATGGTCTGAGCTGGAGGGATTTCTTTGATATCGGGTGACAATCCTCTGAAGACCTCTTATCATCAAAATGACTTTGGAGGCAGTCACAAACCTATGGAGATTACAAGTAGTTTATAAATTAATTATAGCAAAATCAAAACCAGTACTTCATATACTTCTCTGTTAGGAATAAGGAAACAGAAAAACATGCATCATTAAGAGAGTTCAAAATGTTTTAAAATTATTAATAATAAAAAATGTTGATCTATACTTACTTTTCTGCACTCACTTCAGTGGTGACCTCCTCAAATGGCTTAATAATGTCCAAAATTTCTCTGGAAATGTTCCATTCCTCTGGCGACAAGGTTGGCAGAGATGCATTAGTAAGTGCCAGGGTGGAGATGATTGGATCTTTGATTTCAGTAAATCTTTTCAACATGTAATATGTTGAATTCCACCTTGTGGCCACATCCTGTTTTAACCGCAACGTCTCTTGACCCATCTGTTTTTGTGTGGCCTTGAGCTTGTCTGAAGCAACTGTACTTCTATGGAAGTATTCAACTATTGTCTTGACCTTTTGCAATATTGCTTGGACCTCCTTCAATGCAGCTCTGACAATGAGGTTCAGCATATGTGCGAAACAAGGTATGTGGTCCCAGTGGAGATGGTCTTTCAGGGCTGAAACAATGTTGCTGGCATTGTCCGTAACACAAGCTACAATTTTGTCACCCACACCCCATTCATTTGTAACTCTTGCCAGCTCACTTGCCAGGTGAGCAGCAGTGTGTCTCTCCGTCAAAACAAAGCAGTCCAGAAGATAGGAGGTCATCTGAAAGTCCTCTATGAAATGACATGTCACAGTCATGTAACTTTCTGTAGTCAAAGAGGTCCAGCAGTCTGTTGTGAGACAAACAGCAGAGGCACTCTTGATTTTTTCCATTAAATTACCTCTTAACTTGTCATACAGCCTAGGCATTACAGTTTTTGACAATGTTTTTCTGCTAGGTAGACTGTATGATGGGTCCAGAAGATGTGAATATTCCTTAAAGCCCTTGTCCTCCACTATAGAAAATGGCTGAAAGTCACAAGCAATCATTCTCACCAGAGCCTCATCAAGTTTGCTTTGTCTTAATGGATCCATTGGTCTTGTTACAAAACTGCTCAGTGAAGTTTGCTGTTGTGGCCTCCTTGGCCTAACTGGTCCTTGGATGGTGGTGGGTGCTGCTGGTGTACTGGATGCGGTAGATGTGGTCAGCATGCCAGCCAAAGCTGTCGAAGGTCCAGCTGAAGAAGTGGTGGTGGTAGAAATAGCTCCAGCTGCCGCAGGGATATCATCTTCATTCTCTGTTCTAACGTGTGCTAACAGCACAGTAGGATGTGAGGATTTAAGGTGCCTCCTCAAATTAGAAGTGCTTCCTCCTTTTGTTGAAAAACATTTTTTGCATATGTTGCATTTTGCTTCAATGGCTGAAGTTGCCACAAAATGAGTCCAAACATCACTCCTTTTTCTAGTTATCTTCTCCTGAGATGTTAGAATATGTCTGAGGCTCTTCTCCTGCCCCTCACCTAGTGGGGGTGGGTGTGGAATGGTCACCTTGGTGACAGTCCAGAGTGACAGTTGTCCTTCAGCTGAACTTTGTGTGACCCAAGCACACTCTATTTCTAAGTAAATCACTTTAACTCTCCAGTTTTATGTCAGTTTGGTTACAAATGTTGAAGCTGAAGTTATCATAACCTTAATATGTTAAACTAACATTAATAATTCAAATTCAAAATTTTATTTGCTTCCACATTATGTCACTGTGTCCTTTTTGACCAATCTTCTTATACAAATATTAAACCAATATGTCAAGTGTGCCTAGTTAAAATGGTCAAAATTGGAATAAAAACTATAAGTGCTTTGTAATTTTAGGCTTGGATTTCTTTATTATATAGCCTAGTCCTAGTGTTTGTTATTGATGGACAAAGACAGTGAAATGACAAAATCAATCAATATATCCTTTTTTTTATTTACTTATAAAATAACACAGATCCTCAAGAAACAGTTACAAAAACATAGTGACATAAATGAGCAGACCATTTTTATTTCTAGGAAAATGATAATTACACATATTTTTATAATTTTATGATAACTCCTTAAATAAAATCCAACATACAAAAAAATACATGTTTACTTTATAGTATTTTATACTGATACGGCAAGTGGTCACGTGACAAAAGAACGAACGACTCAAACCCGAAGACTCGAGAGGTGAACTAATCAATTCTCTGTCCGGCTCTGACTGCATTGGTTAAGCGTACGGGGCTGTCACATGATGAACGAACGACTCAACCCCGAAGACTGACTCGAGTCGGGACTTGAGAGGTGAACTAATCAATTCTCTTTCCGGCTCTGACTGCATTGGTTATCCGTACGGGGCTGTCACATGATGAACGAACGACTCAAACCCGAAGACTCGAGAGGTGAACTAATCAATTCTCTTTCCGGCTCTGACTGCATTGGTTAAGCGTACGGGGCTGTCACGTGATGAACGAACGACTCAAACCCGAAGACTCGAGAGGTGAACTAATCAATTCTCTTTCCGGCTTTGACTGCATTGGTTTAGCTTACGAAGCTGTCACGTGATGAACGAACGTGTCAGACCCGAAGACTTGTTGTCAGATGAGGTGAGCTAATCATAGACTAAAGACCCAGGTAAACAATTAATTAATCTTTTCTGTTTCTTATAACATTAACCTTAACCTGTATTGTTTGTAATGTAATGTAAACGTTTGCATAAGTAGAAGATGTGTTTGGAATACAACCTGTTATATTTGAATTATATTTTGCTAAAATGAACGATATGACTCGAAAAAAGATTCGTTCATTTTGCTGAACGAGACTCAAAGGTCCGAGTCAGTAAAATGATCCGAACTTCCCATCACAAACACACTCGCACACACACACAGTGAAAGCACACATTGGCGATAAAGGAGAGAGAACCACAGGTCAAATATTAAACGGACTATAAATTCTTATGTGTGTAACTGGTGTATATATATATATATATATATATTATCTGAAAAAATCATTCATTGGGGAACTTTTATTTTGACGGGCGGATTTGTTTTGGGGCGTGGTGTGAGCGCGTTGAGGAGTGACGGACGGAAACAAAGTGAGGGTCGCATTGAGAAGCTCGTCGGATAAAGTAACTTAAAATGAAAGTTCATTGGGGCTGGGTTGAATAAAGTACGACTTAAGTGCATTTTTTTCTTTGGGGAGCTGTGTTCCGCGTTTCGTAGTTTTTTTGTGTGAGTTAGATCCGTGAGTCGCATTGCTTTAGACTGCTGGAGTGACGCAGTAATGTTTTGTGAAGGCTACGAGAACTGTGAGTGCATTTACAGTACACGTTAAGTTTGATTCGTGACGATTGAAAAGAATTTCACATTTTGGCTAAAGTTTGGACTTCTACCTTGATTAAGGAGCACTCGTACGAACTAGTGTTTCAAGACGACTAGTCAAGCGCATTTGAGTGTCATCGCACGTGCGGTACGAATTTCAGCTTGCAGTTGGAGCGGAACATAATTTTTTTTGAAGATCTGAGTTTAAGACTATTTGTGTTACTCTGCCATCCAACGACATCTCAGTTTGACATCTCAAGTGGTGTATACCAGTTTAATATATCCCTGTTGGTTCATTTCATTTTTGATTCACCTCAGTTTGATTCATTCTCTTTTGACTCACTGTTGATTCACTCATTTTGTTGGAGACATTTTCATTGAGCTTGAGTGATAGTGCTGCGAAACTTCAAGATGATTTCAACGCACGCTACGTCAGGACAACTCATCTGAGGTTTTCAATCTATTGCTAGAATTTTTATTTAAATATTTTTGGTTCGAGGAACGTTGAACTGTGAGAGTTCAGTTGAATCACAGAAACTGAAGTGAAGTGAGCGAGCACATAAAGGGACATTACACGTGAGTGCTCTTCCAGATGTGAAATTTCATTGTTTTTTTTATGTGATTGCCTGATTATTTGAAGTTGACCATTTGAAAACTGAAACCTCACCAGAAGTGGTTTTAACAAAAGTGTTTGTTATGTCTTTATGTAGACAATGAACTTGAAATGTAAATCGTTATTATAACTTTATTAAGCCGCACTAACGGTCAGCATAACATGCATGCACACGCTCAGTCCTTCTTCTCACTCGTCTTCCCTGGCTACACACATCTTCACAACTCAAGAAGCTTGAGTGCCATCTAGTGGTGCAATAATGTAACAACACCACATATTCCCCTTTTACTTAAGTTCAAGTTCAAGTTGAGCTTTATTGTCATTCCACTACATGTGTGGACATATAGCGGGACGAGATGTCGTGCCTCACAGGACCACGGTGCTACATAAATACAGATATACAACACGAAGTAAAACAGTATAAACCTATACCCAACTAACCTACTGTCAGCTTTGACTATACATATGATATATATAAAAGTGGTTACCTATACATAAACTAAGAGATAAAAAATAAATAAATAAAAACAAACTGTACAACTGTGCAAATGACTTCAAATACTGTACATGTGCAAAGAGAGAGACATTCAAGCAGCTGGCTGGGAAACAGTGTAAGGTGATTTGTGGTGCATGAGCCAGTAAACATACATACATTACAGTCATATATTACAATCAGTCTTTTGTGGGATTATGGACACACAATGGTGTGTGAAAGTGTCTAGTGCATGCAGAGGAGAGTGTGTTGCTACAGGTGGCTTGTGCAGGCCCGCTCACCTGAATTGCACAGAAATAAAAGTTCACAGTTTTTTCCTGAGACGTGGTATGGTGTATGTGGGGGGGGGGGGGGGTTGTTAGGGGTTTCAGAGAGGGGCGGTGTGATGTGAGTTCAGGGCTCTCACAGCCTGGGGGAAAAAGCTGTTGAGCAGTCTGGCGGAGCGGGCTCTGATACTCCGGTACCGTCTACCTGAGGGTAGGAGCTGGAAGAGACTGTGGGAGGGGTGGGTGGGGTCCTCCACGATACTTTTTGCTTTGCTGGAGCATCGTGTGAGGAAAATATCCAGGATGGAGGGGAGAGGGGCACCAATGATTTTTGCAGCGGTGTTCACTGTCCGCTGGAGGGTCTTGCGGTCTGTTGCACAACAGTTTCCGTACCAGACAGTGATGCAGCTGGTCAGCACGCTCTCAATGGTACCCCTGTAGAAGGTGGTGAGTATGGGTGGAGGGAGGCTTGCTTTTTTCAGCCGGCGGAGAAAGTGTAGGCGCTGTTGTGCCTTCTTGGAGACAGACTTGGTGTTGGTAGTCCAGGTGAGGTCCTCTGTGAGGTCCTCTGTGATGATTCATTAAATGAATTCCTCTGCAACCAACACTTGACACGAAACAAAATCAAGAACAGCAAATCTACTATGTATCAACAATTTCACCTATAATTGAATGACACTAAGCAACACATTAAATGAATGCAGAAGAGTATTTTAAAGAATAAGCAGTATGAACCAAACTACTTAACTAGTATTCAGTACTTGTCTTTATGTGAGTAATATATATATGTAGTGCAAAAGTCCATGTTAAATTCTGTGACTAATAAACATAGTCCTTCAGCCAACCCGGCTCACGTCTTTGACGTTGCTCTCTTGAACCAGCATCAGAAGATACTGAATTTCCAGATACTGGAGCATGAGAAGGAATCAAGTTTTCAGGATTGAGAGTCATTCCATTATCCAGCTCTCCAGTCGGTACGGGTGCAAGACAAGATGCATGCCACTTCTTTCCATCATCCAAGAGGTAAGGGTAAGGACCAACCTTTCTTCTAACCTCAACTGGAGGAGTGAATTTTGGATAGGCTTTTGGTACATGTACTGACTTTTTAATGCGCACTTTATCTCCTTTTTGAAAAGAAAAATGACGCACTCGATGCTTGTGGTCAAAGCGAGATTTCATGACCTCCTGACGTGAAGAAACCCGCTGTTGCAGTTGTGCAGGCTCATGACCTGAAGGTGAAGATTTCAGGACATTGAGACGGGTACGCATTTTCCTTCCATGAAGTAATTCGAATGGAGAAACACTAGTCACCGCATGAGGTGTAGCGCGATAAATCTGCAGGAAGTCAGTCACTGTTGTTTTCCATGGTGCTGATTGTAGGATTGCTGATTGGATTGTACTCTTAAGAACTCTGTGAAAGCGTTCAATAGCACCATTTGCAGCAGGATGATACACTGAAGTGCGACTGTGCTTAATATCTCTCTCTTTCAGGAACGCAGCAAACTCAAGAGAAGTGAACTGAGGGCCATTATCACTGACCAGAGTGGTTGGGTTGCCGTGTCTACTGAAGACAGAGGTAAGAAATGCAGTCACCTGTTTTGTTTCAACAGACGCAGTAAAGGCTACCTCAGGCCATTTACTATAATAGTCAGTGAGTGTCAGAGCATATCGACAGTCCCAGACAGCAGTCTCGAAAGGGCCCACAATGTCTATCGCCAGTTTTTCCCACGGTGCAGAAGGTAAAGGAACAGGCTGGAGTGGAACAGCAGAGGCTTTCGCAGTTTTATCCAGAGAAAGACATAATTGACACGCAGCAATTTTCTCAGTCACAAATGTGTCCATGTTTGGCCACCAATACATGTCACGCAGGCGTTGCTTTGTTCTCACAATTCCCTGATGACACTCATGTGCAATACGGAACAATGACTCACGCAGTTTCCCAGGGACTACCAATCGAGATCCTCTAAATACAAAGTCAGCTTGCACACTGAACTCATGCCTGAGCTTGTAGTATGGACGAAGAACAGGATCCAAAGCAGCAGAAGATGGAGGCCATCCACTGAAAATTTGTGTGCGCAGTGCAGAAAGTTCAGAACAGTGAGCAGAGGCAGCTGCAAACTCATCCTGGGAAATGGCAATCGGACCAGTGGACAGTAAAGCAACAAACTCGGGTTCTGTATCCGACTCAGCATCCGAAGTCAGAGGTAAGGGCAAGCGAGATAAACAATCTGCAGTGTGGTTTTCAGATCCAGCACGGTACACAACTATGTAGTCGAAACAGAGCAACCGAGCTATGCGCATACCAGCTCTATCAGTCCCTTTTGTGGTCAGCAGTGTTGTTAAGGCCTGATGGTCAGTCCGCAAAGTAAATCTGCGGCCCCACAAGTATGTTCTCCATTTTTCCACTGCCCAGACGCACGCCAGAGCCTCCTTTTCCACAGTGGAGTATTTCTGTTCAGCTGACGTGAGTGTTCTGGACGCGAAAGCAACAGTACGTTCTTGACCATCAGTGCATATTTGTGCGAAGACAGCACCTAGTCCGTAAGCAGACGCATCAGTAGAAATGACCACTGGCATCTCCGGGTCAAATAGGGCAAGTGCAGGACTGTGTACAAGTAGTTGTTTCACATCATCCAAGCTTTGTTGAGCTTCATCAGACCAGCGAAATCCACTCTCATCTCTCAGGCAGGCACGCAAAGGCATCACCACTGAAGCAAAATTAGGAATGAATTTGTTGTACCATGAAAGAAGACCCAGCAACGAACGCAACTGAACAGCATCCGCTGGTGCCGGTGCATCGATTATTGCCGCGAGATGTTCCTGATCCAACTGAAGACCCTGTGAAGTCACCATGTGGCCTAAAAACTTCAAGCTCTGTTTTCTGAATTGACATTTCGAATCATTCAACACCAACCCAGTATCTTTGAGACGTTGCAGCACATTCTCCAGCGCTTGATCATGCTCTTGTATCGAGCGTCCCCACACGATGATGTCATCCAGATAGTTTGCCACGTTCTTGAGTCCTTTCAGAATGATTACCATCATCTTTTGGAATGCAGATGGAGCGGATGCCAAGCCGTAAGGTACCCTGCAGAACCTGAAAAGTCCCTCGTGTGTAATGAATGCAGTGAGGTCCCGGCAATCTTCATGAAGAGGTACCTGATGGTATGCACTTTCCAAGTCTATTGTTGAAAATACAGACGCACCTTGCAGTAATGTCATCATCTCCTCCATGTGTGGCAATGGGTAGCTGTCTATTATAACTGCCTTGTTGGGTCCTCGCAGGTCAACACACATGCGGATCCCCCCCGTTTTCTTTTGGACCACAACAATCGGAGAAACCCATGGAGAAGAGTCAATCCTTTCAATCACACCTGCATGTAAGAGTCGTTCCAGTTCTGTGGAAACACCATCTCTCACAGAGAAAGGTAAGCGACGCAATTTGCATCTGACAGGAGGTACGGAGTCAGAAATGTTTACCTTGTGGGTGAAATTTTTTACACAGCCTAATGTAGCACGCTGTGGTGGAGAAGTTGAAAGGGCACAGACTGAGGTGGATTGTGTCGGTGGCAGCACAGTGTGTCCATTAAATCGAAGCTGAAGTCAGCGGCCTCTAGCTGTGTAGAAATTGTAATTGCAGTCTCCAGTGTCAATTTAGACCCCATCAATAATCTTTCACGAATGCGAGGGTTAGCAATATTTTAGACAAGCTGATCACGCAGCATATCGTCAAGATTGTCAGCAAATTCACAAGTAGTCGCCAAATCTCTCAATGCAGCAATGTATTGCACTACCGTTTCATCCGTCCTCTGTATGCGTTTCCTGAAAGCATGTCTTTCCACGACCACGTTTCTTTTCGGAACGAAGTGTTCTTCCAAAGCCTTAATAGCATCAGCCAGGTCGTCACCGGTATTGGGCAGTGTATAAAACAATCTCTGACCTTCAGTTCCGAGGCAGTGGAGAAGTAAAGCCCGTTTTCTGGCTTCTTGCCAAGAATCCCCAGTGGCATTGATGACGAGCATGTAGTTTCGAAACATCTTCAGCCATGTAACTAGCGGTATAGCAGGCTCACCGGGACAGGGCAAAAAAGGATTGGGAAATGGAGCACTTACTGAAGCCATCCTTAGACAATCTTGCAGAAAAGAAAGATCCTCGTCGCCAATTTGTTATGTCTTTATGTAGACAATGAACTTGAAATGTAAATCATTATTATAACTTTATTAAGCCGCACTAACGGTCAGCATAACATGCATGCACACGCTCAGTCCTTCTTCTCACTCGTCTTCCCTGGCTACACACATCTTCACAACTCAAGAAGCTTGAGTGCCATCTAGCGGTGCAATAATGTAACAACACCACAGTGTTATCTTATTTCATAATGAAATAATTTCATATTTCATTCTTATTTCATTGAGTCTATCTCTGTACAGGTTAACAGGTTAGAGCTTTTACATTGAAAAGGTTTAAGTTGTAGTGAGTGTAAAAGAAAATAAATAGACCATACCTTTTACTTTGAATTATTTTGTGATTATTAGCCCTGAATTTAACACTTGAGTTCACGACAGAAGGAAAGAAATGGAGAATAAATTTCTTTGCTTAGGCTGTCAAGGAGTAGGGACGTCTCGGCTACTTTATTAGACTAGGGGAGGGAGGGCTGTATTAGACTGCCTCACACATTTTACTTTTACTTCAGGAAGCCAGTAACATTACTTAAGCTGAAGCCTACCCTCATCGGTCTGTATATCCCAGTAGAGTAGAACACAACATACACACATTTAGTGTGTAACGAGATTAAAAGCACTGAAAGCGGGGACTAAGATCTTTTCGTTATTCAGTCTTCCGTGGCAGCACTAATACATTTTCCCCAACAGGACGGGTTAAATACCCGTTACATATGCAATATTAATTATGTCTAATTTCTCAATTCTAAAGCAGCCCCCGCTTTTTACACGCTATTAGCATGTATAGCAATTGTTCAGATCCGATTTGAGTGTCCCGTGGTGCTCTCTCATTTTTTGCAATATCAGATTTAGTTGTCTTTCACATTGTCTGTCCACGATTGACCTAAGCCCGTGTGTTTGTCGACAACACTCCCACCTGATGGCTGGTAAAGGTACTCTTTAACATCCTGATAGGGGGGTGTTTCAGCTCCTGTTAGCGGAAAGAACATGTGAAATAACATCTCACTAACATACAGATTTCTTGTATTAGAAAATAAAAAAAAAACATTTAAATAAAATTCATTTTATTTGTGTCGAGCAATGTTTGTATTGCATTTGACAAGGACATGCTTATTTGATACTTCAATATTATTGTTTGTAGTTTCACACACCGAATGCCGGATCCTATGACACTTTGTGGGAGATCTGAAATGTTTTTTTTACCCATTGGCAAAAAGTCCTTTTAGAATTAATTCAATTATTTAAATGTCTGAAGCTTAAACACTAGTATTGTGAAAGCGGTACCTATATTTAGCCACGTTTGAATGTGCTTCACATAAATTGTGATGTGTATCTTTATATCAGACGAAGGTCGAAGCTAAATGCATCCCTTTCAACAAACGACATGATTTCATGTATGATTAATGATTTAGGATGAGATACACAGCAGAAGCTCAAAACATAAAGTTTTTCTTCATTTCTGCTGTTGGTAGTTTGTATCATTTATGTCATCTTAAATAAAGTCCACACATACACTCACCAGCAGATGGAAGCAGACTGCCGCGTACAGGAGGCACCTTTCATTAAGCAGCCATGAAGATCAAGCAACATTTAGATATTTCTGGGAATTTGTTTTGAGAAAATTTAAGCATCGTAAAAGAAAGCAGTTTCTTAAATTAGCGAAGTAAAAACAAGCATGATCTTTTGACGGACAGTTTCAACAACTTCTCACAATAAAGTGATCTCATCAGAGGATGGAAGTCTAAGGTACCTTCACATTGAAATTGGCACTACAGCACGAGCACACAATCCATCATAGAATTATCCCTGCATAACTGTTAAATCACTACAGGTTTGTGTTGTTTATACACGTATGCGCCAACGTATGACTCCGCGGATAATGTCCCGTAGAGATGCGCAGATGAGCCAAAATGTCACCCGATCGTCGTGTTTTGAGCATGAAGTTATATTACGTTAGAACTAATCTGCCAATCTCTGATGGTACGCTGATCGTAAAATGCTTTTAAGGGAACATTTATTTATAGAACAAGAGTTTGTCTTTGGCCGGATTAGCCTACATTGTCTTAATAAAATAAACACAAGCTCTACTACATTCAGACGTTGAATATCGCCGTTTCTGTGACTGCAACACACAAACACACAAAAATGACTGGATAACGGTACATTTTCTAGCACTGTCTATGTCTGAAAATGCTTAAATCTTGTCCTTCGATTTAGCACACACGTGATGTACCATATTCAAGGTCTTGTGGTTTTTATATACCCACACATTGCCTCACCGTCGTTGCTTATTGCATACCCAGCAGTTGATTCATCCCTGTTAACCACTTCGCTCAAACTTTTCTTTCTTTCCTTCCTTTGGTTTTGTTTTTAATTCTCCATCCCTTCCGGATCTGTTTCGCCTCCATTTCTGCTTTAAGAAATTGACCCACCTCTCTTACGCAAGCACGCGCATATTTCTTTTAAATGAGTGCAAATTAGTGTCTGCCTGATGACAATGCATTTAAAACACATTCGTATTTTTAGAGAAATTTAGGAAATTTTTTATATGATCTCATCCACCCGCGACCCACCCGCAATTAATCAGAATTTCATTTTTTTATTACCCGACCCGCGGATCATCCGCAGCGCCGCGGATTTAACCGCCATTGGAGCATCATCTTTAAAGGGTCATTTAGCGGAAATAAGTGTTTTTCTGTTTCTTTGGTGTGTTTTAAGTTGCCCATGCATGTATTAGACACATAAAATTGTGGAACAAAAAGTGTCGGAACAAAAGATGCATTCTATCTAAAAGCGAATGCAAACCCAAACCTGCCTGAAACGCCTCATGTAGCCACACCCTTGCGCATGTACAACACTTAGTGGTGTGATATACTAAGACCCCCCAAATCTATACGCAAGTAAGGTGGGCGGTCTTGTAAATCTCATTGTACCGGCGCAGCATGATGTTCCGAATATGGTAAGAGACGTTACACTTCCGTGCAGTATTCGACCAATCAGGACGCACTATTGACCTGGCCAACCAAAGCCAATTTCAGAGCGATGAGCTATGTTAAATATCAGCGCGTTTCAGAGAGGCGGAGCAAAGAGGAGATACAAACATGCACGTTATGTGGAAAATACAGCGTTTTTTAATCTTAAATCGTGTATACACATTTTGTTACATCTAAAGCAAACAATAATATTCGTTTTAGCCAAGTCAAATGACCCCTTTAAGTGCTAGGACCGCGCTATTGGGGGTCCCTGTGCAAACCATCACATTATGTTATTATCCTCATCTGTCCTCCCATGTGATTGGCCGTATGGTGTGCCCATCCAAATAAAGTCCCGCCCTACCTGCGGCTTAAGATTAGTCTCTCCCCGATGGGAGTCGCGTCTTCTCGTTCGCTACAAAGAATCGTCTCTTAGTGCCGGCTCGTTCGCGAACGACACATCACTAATGTATGACAACAAAAAGTACCATTGAGAAGGATAAATATTGAGTTTATTTAACTTGAATATTGGTACAATGGGAATGGTTTGGATTTACTTAAAAACAAATTGTCAACAATACTTACATTTATTTTCTTCATACAACTGAAAGTGTTATTTGTTCAAATTACTTAAAAAAGCTGCGTCAAGTGGTTCCATGCAACAATATTAAGTAAGTTCAACAAATCCATTTTTTGAGTGTACAATAGTATTGCATGCATCACATGTTTGAAGAGTTTGAAGATTATTTCTGAAAAAACTCGAGCTGCTAGAGGTGAGACTAGATTGTCGATTGCCATTCGTCGGTTGTCTTGTGGGGGGGCTCTTTCGCCTTTACCTTGCAATCCAGAATTAGAAAAAACTTTCCAAAACAATTTGGAGTTCTGGGGGAGTGTATCAAGTACAGAAATACTACGTCATACGTAACTTGACCATGTTAAGAGTGAGAAGCCAGCATGTTTGACAGAATGCATGACAAATCATAATAGCTCCGCTTGAAAGCCTCACCCTGTTTTGACCGTCCATAAAAGACCATTGACAAGGGCTTGTCATGTTATTCATCTCCTGACTGACCAAACATGCATCTGAACATCTTCACCGTTCTACTTTTCGCTCTTAATGCGGAAGGTACAGAACAAAACACAAACGCTTACTTAATTTTTTCAGCTACATAACAGATAATTGATTGTTTCTTCGTCATTCTTTTTCCTATAGGACACGTACTCAAATGTAATCAGTGCACAGATCTGCTGGGTCCTTGTGTGATGGAAGAGATGATGTGTTCCACTCAAGAGGCGTTATGTTCAAGTCAAACAACGGTACAATCCATTGGTGAGTTGAGTGTGATAGAGCATCTTGTGTGCTATTGTTGAATACTTTAGTGATAAAACATTGATGGCAAATAAAGGATATTAAGAGTTTCTAAGAAGCATCATGTGTGAATGTTATTTGAGAGATGACGAAAATTCTGACTTGAGAGTACAGACACACCTCTGTGTTATTTACATATCCACATATTTACTCTTTTGGGTGCAGTGTCATTTGCAGAAATCTCCACAAAGAGAAAAACAAATGAGAAAGGGCAAATGATGAGTAATAAAAAATGAATGGGTAGATAATGGATATGTAAATAAGACACAGATATGTGTCTGTAGTTCAGAATGACAGTAGTTTCACTAAATGTATGAAGTGAATTGTCAGAATTCGTCTGTTCTTGTCTTATGTTAATGTGTGTTATATTTGGCTAAAATCTAAATTATATTTTACTTCTGCGTCAAGTGTTTCTGCATTATTCCTGCTAAACACATAAACCGGGGCAACCGTATGTCCTGAAGGCATTTTGAAGACTATTCCTATTGAAGCAAAAGAAATGTAATGCACATTTAGATTGTGAATAATAAGATTCACAGGAATGAAATGAGGGTGAATAATGACAAAATCTGCACTGTGAAAAAACCCTTTAAACTTTTTTTATTTTTAGGAAATGCTTCACAAAGAACGAAGATAAAAAACTGTACAGAGCCAAAGATGTGTGTTAATGGATCTGTCAACTTCGGCATTATAAGAACATCAACAACTATGAGGTGCTGTTTCACAGACCTCTGTAATAGCCGTGATGTTTCAGGTATTGTCTTATATACAACCAAGGGCATATCACAGAATCTCGGGCCCTGTACAAAAGCAATGTGTGGGGCCCCTCCACGGTGTTTCTACGTATATTGTTAAATTGATTTATAATACAGCGCTAAATAAAGGGGATACTGAGCTGATCTATTAATATTCAACTACATTTACTATATGTTTACACATTTAACATCAAATTAATAAAAAAGGGAAGATGTTTGTCCCTTCATAAGCTCCGTCGTCCGGTGTACATCGTTTTCAAGTGATTGTTTTAATGTTAGCATACCGCCCTGATTATTTAATTCCAGCTTTTTTAGGCGCACAATTGTAAAATATTAATAAATTTAATTTCAGGAACTTCAAGGCCCCTCACATACTATGGCCTTCTGTACTCAGTCACCCTTTTCCCCCACTTACAACACTACAGATACTGCACATATATATAGCATTAAGCTTAAAATGAAATAACAAGATTAGTTTCTTCTTCAGATTTAAGCTCTAACAACCCCAATGGGAAACAATGTTACTACTGTAATAAGAAAAGTTGCTTAAATAAAGTAAACTGCGCAGGATCTGAAGACCACTGCATTAAAACAAAAGGTGAGAATTTGGTAACAGAATAAGAACATTTTTAGACGATTTAGAGTAGACAAATGTCTTCATAAATGAAATACATTATTGTTCGCTCATTTATGACTCAATTTCTGTTTTCTGTACATTAGTTAATTCGGAATCCATCTCAATGACTGTTAAGGGATGTGCCTCCAAATCCATTTGTGATGTCCCATCACAAATACCTCAAATACATGGAGGTGTCTCATGCTGTGAGGGGAATCTGTGTAACAGCGCTAAGATCATCACTCAGAACCTCCTCATTCTCCTCTCATGGCCGTTCATCTCCTACATCATGTTACACTGAATTCAGCAGAACATCATACTCTGCGAATTTGACACATTTATACTTTGTGGTAGGACTTATAAATATTTGTGAATAGGGAATAGATATACTGTAGACTCATAAATGCAACTACAGTCAGGCAAACATGTCTCAATATGACTTGAATTTTCATTGTGTTTTCTATGATGTTAACCCATTCATACATGAATTTTGATGATCTGATTAGTTTTTCGTTAGTGTTTTTATTGTTTTTAGGGCATGGGAAAAACAAGATTTTAATCACTTTGTGTGCATCAGAAGAGATGACAGTGTGAAGATTCACTGGGGACCCTTAGTGATTTGGCAGTATTGCAGATGTAAATAACGATTCCGATAAAGCACCTTTGACTTCTAATATGGACATACATTATGTGTTTTTTCTAAGTGCATGACATTTCCGTTTTTGGGTTTAAACTACACTGATCTGCACATCAGGGCAATAAATCATAGAAAATAATAAAATTACATCAAATGACGTACATTAAGTTGACCAACTTTCAAAAGTAAGCCATGAGGAAACATTTTCCTTTTCATGTTGACATAACAGCCTTGTGTACAATAAGAAGAATACTATTCGAAATTCAACAGCATATGTTAGAAAGAGGATAAACGAGTTAGAGAATTGAAATGAACAGGTAGGGTGACATGCCCTTATCCACAAAACACACTATGAGATCAAAGGAAGAAAATATGAGCCTGATTACAGTAAACACAGGTTCACAAGAATCCACATGATCAGTGTGTTTATGTTTTATAAGTCTGCTTATGAGTCCAATTTTTAGGAAACATCTACCGTAGTGTTAGAGAAAAAAAGATCTATAAAAATACATGGATAAAGCATCAACAAAACAGTTAAAAGATGTCAGCAGGGGTTTATTGTCCAGACCATGTCCTCAGTGGTTAACAGTTTCTTTTGTTTTCTCTGAAAGTGCCCTACCCTATTGTCTTCTTTACAGACACACCCACTCATGGAGGTGTGTTAGGCAAAGGTCATTACACAAACTCAACAATGTTCACCAAAGTGATGTGTAATACAAAAAAAAGTATCACAAACATATTTTTTAGTTTTGTAAAACTAAGGTTTGTTTGTAGAAAAGTTTTCTTTAAAAGGGTGATATGAGACGGCTGTAACACATATTATCGTTTGTTTTAGATGTAATATAATGTGTATAAACGATTTAAGTTTCAAAAACGCTGTATTTTTCTCATACCGTGCATGTTTGTATCTCCTCTTTGCTCCGCCTCTCTGAAAAGCGAGGTGTGCGATGATTGGCCAGTTAACCAGTGGGTAGTGATTGGTCGAATACTGCAAGCGTTTGACGAAAATGTAACGCCTCTTACCATATTTGGAACATAGGGCCTGGCTGCAGCCGATGGGGCGAGTGGCGTTCCACTCATAAGCGAAATACATAACCTCCTCTCGAAACCCGAGCGGATATACGTCACCTAATTCTGACCTCAACCCGGAAGTAATTTATGAAACGGTGCTGTTTTAATGGCAATAAATAATTACAATGTTTTAATGCTACAAAACTATTGTTCAAATTTGTGTTACTAAATCCAGAAATTGCTTCCAGGTTTGTATTTAGAAGTAAACCACAGTAACATGTTAAACAATTTCCACTAATTAAGTTTTTATTGTTTTGAGTAAAAAACACAAACTTTATTCACAAAACACATCAGCTGCAAGTAACAGTGAATAACGATCAACATACGATCTTCTCCTTCTCCTTTTTTGCTTTTAATGGAGGGTCGTAATAATATCTTTAGGTGCATGTTATATCTCCGACTACGGTACTGGGGTGTGTAACATCAGAGTTTTCCGAACTTTGGTGGATTATTAAAAGAATCCGATTTTCTAAACCTGTATTTTAAAGAAATCCATGCAGCATCAGCTAACAGTGGCGAGACATCAATATTGATTGTCAAAAATATATAAATCCATCGTGTTTATTCATCTTTTTAACAATCAAACAAGTAAATTACGTGTTAATACGTGTGAATGCAAATTGGAGCATGCAGCTTTGCCACCACCTACTGGCGTAGCGGTATTGCTCAGACAAACAGAACATAAATTCTAGGCATTTAAATTGCAACCCTTTATCTGCAATACATTCTGAATAGTGTATTTTGCGAGCAAAGGTTGTCTACAATATAGAACCATGACATACTTATTCAAAATACAATCGTGTTTAAATGGACCTTTAAACACTGAATGGCATGGCCATTTTCGGAATCACAATAAATTGAGTAAGTTTAACTGCATATTTTCTCCAAATAACATTTTCAGACACACTTATACCTATGCAAATTTCTATAGACATTTTCACAAACACTTATACCTAAGCAAATTTCTATATTTCTATAGAATTTCTATTGAAAGTTTTTTTACTGACATGTAAAAAAACTACATAAACATCAATATTCACATGTCAACCCCAATGCATTCATTTATGGTCAGTGAGCCCATTTCATAACATCCTTAAGACTTATAAAGGCAACCTGGGTGTAGTGGCATTAAGTCAATGTTTTACTGGTTATTTTTTATCTCATATTGGTATTCACCTCTGTCTTCTTTATGTGTTAGTTGTTCAGATATGGAGAGGGGGTTAGCAACAGTATGTCCAACACAGCCAATTTAGATGACCATACAGCAGAACTAACTTATGACTTGTTTGCCTGTTAAATAAACAAAAAGGAAAGCAACAGTTTTGTATGGATGATTTACTAGGTGTAAGGAATCCACACTGACACAGGGAGAACATGCAAACTCCACAAACAAGGGCTTTCCTTCCCAGACTTGGCTCCAACCAGGGTCAAGTTATTGGTATTGGAAGCTGGTTTACTGAGATATCTTTATGCATTGTTGTGCAATGTTTTTTCAAGGTTCAGTGGACTCAATAACATAATTCAGTATTGTGCTTTTAAAACAAAAACCTTTTTTTCAAATGTAATTACAATAAATAACAGTGTATTTTTACAAACTGTTTTCAGGTGCTGGGGTGTGAGCCTATTATGTACTAGAAAATGAATGATTTCGTCTGTTGCCATGGGCATCGCTAGAGCTATTTATTTGAGGTTCTAGTACCAACGGAACAAAAACGCTAAAACTTTAGCAATCAGTCAACGAATCATTAAATAAACAAGCTCAAATAATCTTAACTAACAACAGGCAATAGTCCAGTTCCTCAGTTAAAGATGCTGTTCTTGATTTACAGCGGTCACTAGCGTTGTATTAAAGATTTGCTACAAATCGCTCAGTCCAAACACGACAGTGGCCACCACAGTACAAAAAGATGTTGTTCTCATGTTGATGCAGGGAAGAGATTGTGTGGGCATTCGAAGGACTCTAGATTAGATTAGATTAGATTAGATTCAACTTTATTGTCATTACACATATACAAGTACAGTGTAACGAAATGTTGTTTAGGTCTAAACAGAAGTTTAATTAGCAAGTGCAGGATATACAGTGTGAATAAATACAGAATACAATATTAGGGGAATACTATACAAATGTTCTATGACAATATGACAGTCGGTATGTACTATGGACAATATATACAGAAGGATATATACTGTGAACATTAATGTGCAGGTGGTTGTGATGGTTGCAATGTATTATTTATTACATAAAATACAAGGTATGTGGGTTTTAAGTATAAAAAGAAGGATAAAAGTCAGGCGGGAGCTAGGACTTGCCCTATATTAGAAAGTCTTTCCAGCAGAGACACGTTCTGACCCATGGTACTAAGCTTTTATCAGACATTATCATAGATATCTATGGAGATACTTTCCAGCAGAGAGACGTTTGAGAGAAAGATAGTCTGAAAATTATCCCCGATGAGGTTGCCTTGATTCAGACAGACCTCATGCACTAACACGGCTCTCCTGTTTTTGCCAAATGGTTGATAGAAGTTTTGAGTTTTTAGTTTATTTTAAGTTTAATCTTCCAGCCATTGTTGGGTGCTTCTAGACCATTTGTTTTTTCTTTTCCCTCTGATTCTAGGAGTAAGTCATGGTTAGTGTTGGGGATTGGTGAGGGTTTAGGTTTCATTTATAAAAATGTTGTCCTGAGGTCTACAATTCGTTGTTGTGAGGATATCAACCACTTGGCAAAGGTCAAATCACTAACGCAGACTTGTGACGACACTTTTCGCTATTTACCCAAAACAATACTGATTTGTATTCCTTGTAAAATAAACATCAACCTTGAGCAAATGCTTCCCGTCAGCGTGCAAATCTTGTCTTTCAGGCTTATTGCTTGAATGGTAAAATACATATATAATTATGTCAAAATGTAATGAAACTGATAGGAACTGAAACCATGTGTAGACTGCTCTTCAACAAAATACATTTATTTAACATGGACAAAACAGAACTCAAAATCCCCCGAGGGGGAAAACAAGAACAAAATAGTATAACGTAACAAAACTCAACACTTAAGACACGTTCCCTCATCTTCTGCATCCGTTCAGTCTATTATTTTCTGTGTTGTCTTGTGTTCTGTCTCAGTTAATAGACTAAAGGAGGGGTTAAATAAGCCGGTTCTGCCTATCTTCTGTTAATCTTGAGTACCTGTAGAGTCGTATTGGGTCCTCAATATCTCTGTTTAGTTTTCGTACATTTACAGAAGACAGATACAGCTATACAAATATTTTCCGAAGAAAGCCGAGCTCCCAGGGTCGTTCCAATAGTTGGTGCCAATGACGAGTACCCGCTGTCTCTGCTTGACGTCCCTTAGCTGTTTTGTGCATGTACTACCAAAAGGATTCGTTGTTGTCATAACCTTTACCATTGCTTACTGTTTGATCGAGCCTTACATGATCCAACATCGGACGCAAAGTCTGTATTAGAACCAGAACCACAGCAGCAACGACTACAGATGGACGTCTCTATATGGTAAACATCATTCCTCGTATGCTTTGCCGTTATTTTAAAATCGTATAAATCATCATTCATGTTTTATTTGTCTTCTGTATTTGCTCGTTTGGTAAATGTGGAAATGCATTACACATTGTCGGTCTCTATTTTTTAACAGGTGCATTACAATGCCAATAGAGAAGGTAATGCTGTCATTAAAAGTATTTCTATTATTTACTTGCATTCATTTCATTTACTTTATTTTTCTTCTTAATCCATTTCGTTACACTGTACTTGTACAAGTGTAATGACAATAAATTGAATCCAAATCCATCCAAATTTTGAATATATTATTTACATGTATTCAATTGGCAAACGTGTTTCATTAAAGCGTCTTAAAATGACTAGAGCATGCATTACGCCAAGACTTGGCACTAATAACATATCATAGTCTATTCCTTGGATTATTCGCCAATGCCGTATTAACAAGTATTTAAAGCTTTTGTTTTGTAAACTGTCTGTATGTCATTATATTAATATATTGATAAACTGGGGATTGCCGTTTAAACATACATACATGATCCACACAGTGTGTTACACTGCCTGCATAGTCATTGCCTATTCTATAAAATGTTGAAATAGCAGGGCAATTGTATGGTTGAGTTACTGCAAATTACATCTGTAACATGATATCGTGTAATAATTTTAAGTAAGGTATTGACACGAATACTTCAGTCACCAACCTCTCTGCAATGTATGACTGAACATCCCGGACTGGAGTCCAATTGCTTGAGTCTCCATACACTGCGGAACATAAATAATATTTACAGAGCTGACTAGGCATGGGCCGTATGCGATTTTGACCGTATGATAACATTTGGTAAAATTGTCAAGGTTTCCCGGTATTGCATTTACAACATTAGAATGTGCTATTTTCAAATGTCTGTGGACTTTGCAACTGGGCACAAATACATTTTATTTTTACCCAACATTCATAGAACATACATGTCATGTAAAAATAAAGTCTTAAATTATAATACTCCTTCAAAAGATGTTCTTCTGTCATAGCCCATATATTATACCTAAACATCAAACATTGCATTACATGACTTATGTATTTTTGTGTAAACACAGCTCACACCTTAGAAAAAGTAGCACTGAAAAGTTTAGTGGTTTTTGAAACCTTGACTCTTTCAAACTTTGGTATACCTTAAAACCAGTATTCGGCACATGCCTAGAGCTGACAATGACCCCCTCAGAAGGAGAACGGAGGAGGAGTGAGTAACTTTAACATATTGTTAAACAAATTTTCATTTTACATTACTGTTATGTCACGTCATCAACCCAAAAGCTATTTAAAAAATATATGTCTATTTAGTAAGCAACATTTCCATAGAAGAAATTAAGTTTAGAAATATGAATTGTATGTTCAAGGATAAACACTGCACATTTATACATATGCAAAGATGATTGTTGATATCAATACAAAGGTACAAAAAAGGTTTGTGTTTACATTATTGCAGTAAGTACACAACTCTTCAGGACGTTTCAGGTATTTGCTCTATCGCATCTTTGTCAGCTGGTGCCATCTGTGGTCATTCATGCATGTGTTGTCCAGCGGATTTGCCAGGAGTTTCCTGATGCTGGTGGGAACTGTGTTAGCTTCCAGCCATCACTGGATTGAACCTAGACACATGTCAGGCAACCAGCTCCTCTTTTGACCGTTTGTCACACTGCGCATACAGGTCTTCTGGAATGGAAACTTTTCTGAGTTCCTCAACAAAGTCTTCAGGGTTGACAAACACTTCCGTGAACACCGGTGTCATGAGGTCACTGATGTATCCTGGAACTGAAATGTTTGTGGTTGAAACGTTTTAGTTACCCTTGTCATATTTTATGATGTATGTTCTGTTTGACATGCCCAGTGCTTGATTTAAGGTAAAGCCAGAAGATTTGTTGATGTACTCTATAATGTCTGTTGACACAGAAAATCATTTTTATCATATGTTTGTATATTCACATGCTATACTATACAACACTTTAAGTACTGTTCTACATTCACAACATAAACTACTCCTGTTCAACTTAAAGCAGCTACCTGTATTGCAAACTATAGGTGAACAGTAGGTAAGGCGTGTGGTGAGAGAGCAAACCTAAAAAAATTTTTAGATAAACAACTTGACACCTCTGGTTGTTAACAAATCAAATGGGTGTAAATGAATCATTACGTAATTCCAAAGAGACTGTGCAGCCTCAGTATGTGTTATTTAGAACAAGTTGAGCTTTCCTGTAGCTCAGTGGTAAGAGCATTGAGTTAACAACACAAGGTTGTGGTTCGATCCCAGGGGATAGCAGATACCTAAGTATACATTTATAGGAAAATGGAATGTGAGTTGATTTGGATAAAAGTGTCTGCCAAATGCATAAATGTAAATTCATACTTTCAAACATTTATGGAATTTACTGTAACCCTCATATCGGGAATGTGTCGCTTGTGAAAGCTCGAATAAAAGATTACACCACAACTTAAATACTGTGCCATACCAGTATACAGTATATTTAAAAGCCATAATTTTATATACATTACAATATCATAGAATGTAACCCTTTCTATTTTAAAATTCTGAAATGGCTAACTGCTATCGTGATACCGGTCCAAATAATCCTGTTGTTTACATTACATGCACTGAGACGCCGATTGCTAACAAAAAATACTTTCCGGCGGTGGTTCAGACTCCAAATTGGTCACTTTTATAGTTGGCACCGTTGCGTCATTCAGTTGCAACTTCAAGCGACTTGAAAATCCAGAGTAAAACTGGTACTTGTTTGAGAAACAATCCTTCGAATCAATGATGTTCACAAACAAAACATTTTCACAACTACGTCCAGGAAATACAAACTCTATCCACTGCTGTCGTGTCACCGGGTCCTTTGGAAACTGGAATAGGTTTTTTTCCCCTCACATACACAACACACCTCTTTGGTGTCATTATAAGCTCTATTAGCTAAAACAACTACAATACTCTATTACGAGCAGTGCTCACCACGGCTTCTCCAGGAAGGAAACACACTGATGGGTGTGCTCTTCTGCTCGCTCTCTGGCTCATTCATGGGCTTGCTCTTACAAGAGAATGGACAATAAAACCAATAGCCAAACAAGTAGCAACTGTCAACTAGACTTTGAAAAGAAATTACACAGCGGGGTTAGTTGTAACACGAAACTGACCCCAATGTGTGGAAAAAAAGTGTTCAAGACAACACGCCTCTACCTTACTGCTGGATTTAAACGGCACAGTTTTTTGCACCAACTTTTATTTTAAAATTGAGTAAATATAGCATTTGCTTCAGAGAACATTCTTACTATTTGGTTTAAATCTTAAGGTTGCCCTTAAATGTTTTAGTACATTTGTATTGACCTTTTCATGAATGTATACTAGTGTGGTTGTATTGTGTTCACTCTGCAAAATGCATTCTTGTGTGCTTAAAAAAAACAGTTCTACATAAACAAAATAAAAACAATAAATGTATTAACATAACTATTTAAGCACGAGCTAAATAAAGTATTGTAAGTAACAGAAAATTGTTAGTCAGATGAAGGTCCTCAGGGGTAAACAGTACTTAGGTCTCGTTTTCTGGGAAAGAACATTTGTGAGTGGGCTTCCTCGGTCAAAGTCCTCAGTCAAACATTACATTAAACATCTACTGGTGGTCCCTGTGCAGTAAACCAGCGGTAAATCTTCTATATTCACTATTAACTATTGCACAGGAATCCTACAAATTTAAACAAAAAGACCCTGAAGGTCTGTGAACTCGATAGAAAACATGCATTGAAACATCTCCCCAATTCGAGAATTGAAATGAACAGGTAGCGTGACATGCCCTTATCCACAAAAAACACTATGAGTTCAAGGGAAGAAAATATGAGCCTGATTACAGTAAACACAGGTTCACAAGAATCAACATGATCAGTGTGTTGTTGTGTTATAAGTCTGCTTATTAGTCCAATTTTTAGGAAACATCTAGTGTTAGAGAGTGTAAAAGTGCCACCCTAGACTTGTCTTCTTCACCAATTCATGCAAATCTTTGAGGTGTGTTAGCTATGCAAAGGTGATAAAACAAATTCAACAATGTTGACCAAAGTGATGTGTAATATAAAAAATAACAGCAAGAACATTACTTTAGTTTACTAAAACTATTTGAAGGTTTGTTAATTGAAATTAAATAAAATTTAAAAAATTTAAGCTAAATGAAAATTAGAAATGTTGCCACAGCAATAAACTAGGGAACTACATTTCTCGGCTGATAAATATAAAAAAAAAAAAAAAAGACTTTAACTTTTATTGCAAAATTATAAATAAATATGCAACGTTGTGCAGATGATCAATCTGCGGATACGGACCGGGAGGGAATTTGTCCCGGACCTGCCAAGTGCGCACACACCACACACACAGGCGCGCCCCGCGCACAAACCAGTGTTGCTGTGATGTCTTTCATCAGGTAAAGGGCGTAGATAACCATAGCTTCTGTGCAGTACAAAAATGTTGCATATGTCCTGAAATTTCATTCAACTCATCAGATTATCCTACCAGGCATGGGAACATCAATGTTACATCATTTTTTGCGCTATAAAATCATTCTTATGTTTATTTCATACTGCTACGGGAATATGATAGTGTGTTTTCGTTGTTAAATTATTTGACATATTACTTAATACCTATAGTACAATTTGATTGGGTGTTGCGCAGTAAATTAATTCTACATGTGTCTACATTTATTTATGTGTTTATTTGAAGATGGTAGGACTATTTGACAGGGTTTTTTTGATTGTAAAATCATCCAACCCGTTTATTTTGTCGATGTGGTTTAGAAAATCTAACAGGGTAGGACAATTCGAACACCGGTCATGCCCCGTGAGTGTGACGTTTTGTCTTGCCGATGCAGCCCCTCTTTCTCTTGGTCTATCTGTGCAGCGACCGGCAGAAAACAGGAGCACATTCAACAAAACAGTGTTTCCTAAATTCTGTCACTGACTGCCTGGGCATATGAACATTACAAGAAGATTACGTTCCCCGCGATCGCATTTTCCAACCTTTAGTTAGTGTGTAATGTTGCTGTCAAAGCATAAATAATACCTGCAAAATAATAAAGCTCAAAGTTCAGTGCCAAGCGAGATATTGTCTTTAACAGAATTCCCTTTTCAAGGACTACAGAGAACGGCTGGACCAGACTACAGGCCTGAACTTCCTGGGTACATGATGTCACTATTCCGAGTGCTTTTAATAACCTCCGCCCACAGGAATAAGTCAAAAAAGGGGCGAGAGTCTCCTTAGAAAAGAGGAAGAGCCTCTGGAGTAGTGTTCGGTTATCAGAGATTGTAAACATTTAACTGAGCTACCCGCTAAACTACTTTCACTTTCATCACAGTCCTACAGATGGTAATAAGAATTCAGCTTCACACATTCTAAGATAACCAACTGTCAAATAACAGCTTCCATGACTTTACATCGGCTGTGAAAGCTGTTCTGTGTAATACACTGATGTTGTGTGTGTGCTTACCTCTTAAACACTTCTAGAAACGTGCATTGAAGTCCTGCTTGCAAATTTCTCCTGGTCAATATGCTTGATGTCACTGATTTGACCTACACTTCTTTACACTTCGATCAATCCGCATGTTTTTAACTGATACAGTGAATTTGACACCATTGTAACGGTTTATTGCTCAAAGCCAAAGTTATAAATGCACATCAGAGGGGGACCGACCAATCACAACTGCCAGAGAAGCGGAAGCCAATCACGAAAGACCTGGTCAGCTTACCGATCAGAGCATTTCGGAAGGAGGGACTTTATATAGACCGGAAGAAATCCAGTCGTTTTGTTACAAGTGTGACAGAGATGAACATTAAATATGTGAAATATAAAGCGTTTTTTGAAACTAGAAACATGAACATCCAATGTTAAACACCCAAAAAGATAATCAAAGCTTCAAAAACAGCCAAAGACAGTTAAAGAGTCCTTAACATTTTGTCCAAAAAGAAGAACATGCAAACAAAAAGGCTTTATGGCTCTGTCGTGCTCAACCGCGGGAACATAGACCTTTCAGTACAGAAAGCAGAGAAAGACCTTTAACCCGGACATCAAACTTGTACTGAACTACAGCCTTATAATCTGTAAAGTCTGATATTTAAACTGGAAATTAGGTCACACCCACATCTGGTGTGGGGGTATAGAAAGATCAGATCTATGGTACATAAACTCTCACAGTTCTATAATTCCCGCTTTCCTCATTATTTGTTCCCTTATGGTGTATTCATGGAGGATTCACATGGTACACGGCAATCGCAAATGTCCAGTTTATCACGGCAAATCGTGGAGTGGAGGCGGTGCCAAGCTCACCCTGTACATAAAAAATCCTGCAACTTCCACGGGCACGGCTCTCTGCGGCAGGCTGGATAAAGAGATACAAATATTTTATCTTTTTGTGAACAGCAGTTGCATCCTCATCGACTTAAAAAGCTGCTGTCGCACTGCAATTCCCCAGCTCACGCGTACCGTGTGAATGGCCCATTGTTCATGTATCCTCCACGTTATGTTGTGTTATAACCGCTTCTACATGTGTCTTGTCGTGTTCATTTGTGGCTCTGGAGTCTAGACAGCCATTGTTTTGCTTTTGATTTGACTTTGCTGTATGATTTTTGTCTTCAACATTCGACGGCTGTTCTCCCTTAGTGGTGTTTGTTCTTCAAATAGATCAGGGGCTTTAGACAACGCTTATTTACGCCACGTTTAACCATTTACAATTTCACACCAAATTATCTAGATCCGTTAACACTGTGTGATCTTAAATGTGCATTCCAGAAAAAACAAATTATGAAAAAGTTCTTTCAGAAATGAGAAATCTTATGTTTGAACATGCTAACTCTTACTAGCAGACGGAAGCAGATTGCCCTTTACGTATAGCAAACAAGACCTTTCCTTTAGCAGCATGAAGATTAAAGATCGTGAATATATTTACGTAAGAAAACAAAAATGTCATACTCATAAGAAGTAACAAACTCATTAAGTAACAAAAGAGCAAAGAGATTGATTTAAAAAATGGATTTAAGAACTTGATATTTGACTCTTTGTATTACAGTATCACGTAAGTAAGCGTAACGGGGGGGGGGGGGGGGGCTCAGAGACTTAGGGGATTAGACATTCAGCTACACAGGAGTTTATGTTTTTGCACATCCCTATGAAACTTGATATTGGATCTGCATGTTGTGTTCACATACTGTGAAATACACGGTTATCACAATATTAGATTCCTTCTTCATCCTTGAGTTAAAAATACAGACAATGTCCAAGAACTAATTATATCCATAAAACAAATTTATAGTAATCAGATGCTTTTATCCAAAGAGACTAGAGAGATTGGGTGATATTGATGAAAATATTTAGTATTTCTTTCACACTTAAAAGTGATGACAATATAGCCACAAACTTCAGTCATTCAGAACCAGATTTAAATTGGACAGTTTTAAATATCTCTTTTCTCTCTCCTCAATAGTTCTTTCCTCTTTTCACTAACCAGCCAGGCAAACTACTGTATGTCCGATAAATTTCACAGTTTACAGTAATTATTATCTCTGTAGTTGCAGCAGTGCTATTTTAACATGCCAGACAAGGCCGTAACCAGGGTTTGAAAATTGTGAGGTCCAAAGTAAGGTGTTTAAGAATTGTGCTATAATAACACCCACAAATGCACTCCTAAACTTCAAAATAGACAGACATGTTGATGATTGCGAAAGTTTTTTTTATAAAAATTGTAGTGAATTCAATGAGGAACAGAATTATTTAAACACTATTCTTCATCAAATATGTAAGAATTATCATGAGCTTTGATCCCAATTATAAGTAATATTTTCTCCACCACCCTTTGTAAGGGAAACAAATATCAATCCAAATTGGGTGAATTTAATTAATAATGATCAATTATAATTATCTGGATCAAATTCATGATTTGGGGAAATCACTTAGCATTACGAGCAGGTAGCAAGAATCGGCATGTTTAGGGACTCCGGATTATGAGCATGAACCAAACAACATCACGTGTGAAATAAAACAGGACTTTATTATCTAGACTAGACACATACTAATCTAACATACACACACATACAGTTAAGCATTAGAAGATGGTTGAAGTTGAAGCAGAGAGAAGAACGGAGCATGGATAATGGCAGTATATGATATTCAGAAGATCAATAGCCTGAACTAAAACATCAGTTTCTTCTTGTAAAGGACCTTTGTTAAAAGGCTTAATGATGCCCTATGCATCCATTAATAAGACTAAGTTTGATACTTGCACGTCTTGCCCATCAAAGAAAGAAAGAGTCCTGATGCAGTTTGTTAAGGCCTCCAGTTGATCTTGGCTGAAAGTGATCAGAGAGAACCAGTTTTATGCAGAGGATCTGTATCTGGAAAGACGAGGCCGCAGCCTGGCACAAACTTATGGGTTAAAGGTGAAGTCTTCTTCTAGTCCATCCTTTGGAGATGCAGAACGCATTGGAGAGAAAGAAGAGCAAAAACCAAGAGAAAAGGAAGCGCGAGGAAGAGAGAGAAAGAATCTTCTCGTGGTCTCTTTTAAACTGTGAGGATGTCACATCCTACAGACGTGACTGTTCCAATCAGGAGATGGCAACTTTGGAGGGAAAGTTAACTGTTTTTGTCTTTCAGATGGTGTTTTGCATGTGAAAGCTGATTGGATGTTCACTAGAAGACTACTAAGAGTTTGATAAAACTAATTAGAAAGAGTTACCAAAACACAACAACATCAACGCGAAGGACATCACAAATGTAGCTCATAGACACCAAACATGATCTAAATATCATCTTGGTAAATGAGTTACTACAAATCTAATAATTCCAGTAGTTAAACACACATTCATGGATACGTTGGATTAATGTTAAAACAGACATAACAACATGAACATTAATACATGGAAATGTTATAAATGAATGTGTACATTCCATATAAATGCATTTATAATTGTAGGTCTATCCCCAAAGTGAGTAAAGAGAGTTCAGCTCCTTACATTCCAATGGGTCGTAAAATACTCTATCTTGATGAATTGGTGTGAGTTGCTATGGTCACCAGAGATCTTGTCCTGCCCTTGGTGTAAGTTGCAGATGGGGGTTGACCCCCAAGCGACTAGCCTGCTGGTGGGGTGAGGGGTGTTGTTTTAATATTAAGAAATTAAGTAGTTATGCGTGTCTGATCCGTCTCAGGTACTACATATCCCCCCTTTCGCACGTTTTTGTCTGACCTAATAGACAACAACGAGCGACAATTAAGATGTACATGATGATCAGACGTGTCCCGCACGCACTGCAGGTAGCTCGGGTGGGACTCCTTGGCCATCGGTGCTTCCTGGAGAGGTGGGACAGCAGGTGTCAAGACATCATCAGATGTTGGGTGAGAGCTGTGTGAAGAGCTCTCTTACTAGTTTCAGCAGCTCCTGTGACTCAGGCGTAGGTAAGTCCGGCTCTCTTTGTGAGGACTCAGATCGGCACCTGTGTGTTGCATCGGATGATGCTGTCGTGGCTGTTGGACAGCCAGTGGTGTTCCAAAGAAGAATTTTGCCGTCTCCATGGTTCTTCCAGTGGTTGGTCTGGTATCTGGGCCTATTACGATGGTGACGGTTTTGTCTTCTGGCAGGAAGCTTTCCTGGCATATCGTTGAAGGACATTGTGTTGTAGTGACAATGTCTGCCTTCTGGTGCAAAACTTTTGAATGTTACAGTTCAGACTCAATGGAGCGTAGAGGCCTTTCTTTCAGATGTGGCCTTATGTTTATTAAAGGCCTTCTGTGCCAGGTCCCGCAACTGATGAATGGTCATCGTATGAGGGCAGGCCATGATGCCTAATGGTGGCTAACAATTGGATGTAGATTTCTGAGGAACAGGCTCTTGAAGCTGATATCCTCCTCCATCTCAGATTCATTGCGAGCTCCAAAATACGCTGTCTGAGTCTGTTAAGGTAAACTCGGGGAGTTCCTTCCCGTCTCCCTGTTTGAGGTCCAGGGCAGCGACCAGTCCATATCTGTTTCTGGGTCTGAGAATTCTTGTATAAGAGCTGTTTCAGCCGGTGTAGTCGGATTTGACAGCGTCAGGCTGCCGTTCTAGAAAGCTCTTTACCTCTGACCAGAAGTTATCCAAAGCAGGTGGAGTCTCTCCCGTGTGGTTCACATTCGGCATAATATGCAGGTGAAAGTCTATATCCCGCAGGTAGGCATGGACATCGAGGTCTCCTGCAGAATTGGAATGAAGCATTGATGACTCTAGCCAGTTTGTTGAGGTCTTTCAGGGTCGCTCCAATGTACAGTTTCAGGGATTATCTGGATAAATCCCGTCCCTTTCTGGGCCTTCAGATGTTTTTTAGGATGCTGGCTGG